>JAXGGA010021195.1:0-16996 GCA_038373865.1 Uloborus plumipes | reverse complement strand
CAACAATGGATTTCATATTTAATCATTTATTAGGCTTAATCGCTTTAAATTTGACTATTATTAATTGATATCTTCGCTAATTAAAATCGTATAATTATATAAATTGAAACTAATGAAGCTTGAAAAATTACCTATCTATCGGTACCTGGTTCGACTTTCAGTTCATTGGCGTTCAGGAGAAAGAAGCGTGACATAGATAGAAAGAAAGATAGAAAGATAGTTAGAAAGATACTCAGTCTTTACTTCCTTTTACGTAGTGAAGGAAGTATTGTGATCGCGAAAAAAAAAATCACTCAAATTTGAGTCTAAATTTTGATTTTGCTCTACCCCGAATGAATGTTCAGTAGTTTTTTTCGACCTGTCAGCACGTGCATATGTACCTACCAACATATAAGCAGCCGAAAAATCCTTTTCAACCACCCCCGAGTTAATTACGACGAGTTTTCTCGTGACGTCTGTATGTACGTATGTGCGGATGTATGTGCGGATGTATGTGCGGATGTATGTGTGTCGCATAACTCAAAAACTATATGCCTTAGAAACTTCTAGCTTGGTATGTAGGCTCTGAGGATGGTCTAGTTGTGCACCTCCCCTTGTGGTTGCATTCGAATGTTCCCAAGGGGGTGTTTTACCCCTTTTTGGGGTAAATCAGTGTTAATTTCAATGCAGACTCAAGTGATATGAATTGGCGCGACCACTTGGGGATATGTCGCCAAGCTTTTGGTCGCCAAGTGTTTGACTTTGGCGACATATCGCCAAGTTGGCGACAAATTTGGTGAAAAAATTATTTTTTTGAATTTGGGTTCAACTTGGCGCTATTGGCGATATTTTGCGAAAAATTCCCTGAATGATATTAAAATCAGCAATATTTAGAAAATTAACCGTTGTAAAATATTTTTTTGCATTGTTTCGTGGCAGATTAGGGGAGCAAATATTTGAATTGTTACCTTGCTCACTCCAAGCACTTTTTTTTTAACACTTAAGGCAACTACTAAGAAATTAACACGTAAAAGGAAGTAGTGTGGGGTCCATACCAGATTTTTAATATAAGTAGATGAGATAAAAACAGAAAGCAAACACTAAAGCCCGAATTTTCAACTTTTTGCATCATCTCTACTTTTTAAAAGTATAGTTTACTGGCTCCTGTATAAAAAATTTCCCTTTTGATTTAAACATTAATAAATGAACTTATTTTTAACAAAAATAAATTTAGTTAGAAATTTTTGTCGAATAATCAACATTGTGTGAAACGTATGCAGCAAAATTTCTTTAGTGTTCCAATTAACTTGCAATAATGTAGTTATTACAGTTTTTATCATATTACATAATTTTTAAAGGGATGGTTATTGCTTCTCAATTTGCACATCGAAGATATTTTACTGCATCTTATTTTCCAACTGTTGCATGTTTAAGAATAATTTTCAGAAAAAAATATTATGCTAAGAATAGGTTAAATTTTTTATAGAATATTTTTATAAGGGACAATAAATAGTATTGTTGCAAAATCATGCTGTTGCGGCGCTATGAAATGTTCCAAATAAAAGTTGATATAACATTTTAAAAATCGTTGATTTAACCAGGTCCCGGACAAAGGGGCAAGAGACACAAGCTTGGTCGCATATGTGGCACCAAGGGCGGTATGGAGCGCTAAATGCATTCAATCCAAAAAAAAAAAAAAAAAAAACGAAACAAAGGAAAAGGAGAACGTACGAAAAGGAAAAAACAAAATTAATTTTCTTTTGAAATCATTTTTTTCCCTACAACCTACAACCGTTGTAAAAGACTATCTAAATTCGATTTCGAGATACTTAACCAAAAACGACTCCCTAGTCCCCTAGTAGGTACTTAGATTCAGGGACAAAGTCAAAGGGGGGGGGGCGGATGAACCCCTTGCCCCGGGTGCCAGATTTCAATGTCGGTAAACTAAGTAAATGCGTAAATATATTTTTACAAGAAAAAAGGAATACCGGAGCAGCTTTCATTAGAAACCCACAAAATAAAAAAGGTCACAGGCAGGCCTAAGGGAAAATCGCTTGGTGCAGCCCCTAATTTTTAAACTGAAGCCAAAAGTATCCACTAAAAGTAATAGCAAGAGTTTTGAAAGCAAGCTCATTAGGTTTCTGTTTTTGTATGGAATGTTATTTATCAATTTATTTTACTAAGGGACCAATGTCGCACCCATCACTGAGGGGGATAAGCGGCTTAAGCCCCTACCCCTACCAGAAACAAGAAGGAGTTCAGAAAAGACTGAAACCCTTGACCAGACCAATGAAAAGAACAAAAATTACGTTTTTTTTCCATTTAATTATTTATTTTGCCTTTCATTTCGGAAGTTTTCCAAAATGGTTAAAAATTATTCCATTTCTAAAGCGACTGCTGCAAAAATATTCACCCAAGAGACTTATTCACTACTGAGGGGCTAATTTCTTTTTCCTTTCTTTTTTTTAAAATAATTACTGCAGATTCTTTATTCCGCGTTCTTTTTAAATTTGATTATAATCAGGTTGCTGTATATGTCTTTTATGATTTACAAATTTAAGCCAATTTTTTTCAATGTAAATAGAAAGAGGTGGGGGGGGGGGGGGTAAAAGGCAATAAATCAATACAGAGTACTATTTCATTCTTCCCTGAAATTTTATTAATAAAGCCGATCACAAAAAATAAAAACTTTGTAATAAAACTTTACTGATACGAAATTAAAAAAAAAGTAAAGCTACATAAATCTAGGAAGAGGGAAGTTGTTGAAATTTCACTGATTTGCCTCTCACTTCATGTATCCGATCCAAAACTTCAAAATTCTAGTCCCTTTCAGGAAAAATTCCGGAGAGAGACAGTAGCGTATTTTACGCCTGGAAGGGAAACAAACTAACTCTGTTTGTGTGTAATATTACTAAGGATGCTCGCCCACCGAACTGCTTACGAATTTGTAAAGCGTTCATGCACGAAAGCATTCTCAATATTTAACACTTTTCATGGCCTGTCGTTCATCGGACAGAAAACCTTCAGATTCATCAATACATCAATCCATTTATTAGAAAGTGAGTTTCTATGCATATTGCCGTGCTATCTTCTCACACAGGTTTTAGTTAGAGCAAATAGAACAAACTTAAGTCCCAAAAAGAACGAACGAGGCTTACACATCCTCCTTTTTATTTCTACTCCCTAGGGATTTCTCCTCCATAAGAACAACTGATTTTTTACGTAATCTTAAATAATTATTCAAAACTTAAATCGAAGTTTTTCTACTATTTTTTTTAATTTTTTATGTATGAAATAAATTATATTTTCAAACACTTTCAGACAAAGTTGGTTTTTAACTTGAAAACAATCTCAATACTCTCTAAAAGTTCTACGCTTTCTTCAACTAGAAAACATTCACAGTAATTTTTTTCAGAAAAAGTTGTCAAATGAATTAGGAATTAATATTTCATTTCATCAATATTTCAAATCATTTTTTTAAAGTTCCTATATCCCTGAATTTTCTTTCCTCCATTCATTTCGAAAGTAAGTTTAAATATTTCATAGCAGATGGCAGCACTATGCATTTTTCCCAAGAAGCGCGCGTCGTGCGAATCGCACTGGCAGGAGCAGACGAATTTTTCAACCATTGTTGTCATGTCAATAAATATTTTAATCAAATGTAATAGAAAAGTAGATCTAAACACACAATTTTTTTCATTAGAATTAGATAATTTGAGAAGAATAAGTTATTTTTCGTTTCTAAAAAGGTTTGCATCTGACAAATAATTGCAACTTTAGTTGTATAAAAATATTTGATTTCAGAAAAGTTAATATGCGATCGATGTAAGATTAGACTTTTAGCAAAAATCAGGTGCACGTTTCTCACTTTTTTCCATAAATTGATAAAAAATGAATTAGATTTCTGAATAATTGCAGTTGAATATTGTTAATGATTTAGTTTTGTCTTCACATTTATACGCTTTTTCGTGAAAATTTTGGTATTCAACTGTTCAATGAATGATGGATTACATCTACCATTCATTGCGCTTTATTGCTTTAAAGTATGTCAACTGCAATGTACAAAGTTTTCTTTTAATTTTTTTAACTGGGAACTATATATGCAACTTTTAATATCCGTAATGAAAAGTAGTATGGTGCACATGATGAATATTCTGAAATAGTTAAATTACAGAATAGGATTCACGTTGAATTTTTAATTAAAAAATATCATGCTATAGACCAAAATAATTTTTGTTTTGCTTATTATACTCTGAATTTTCTCTTTTATTCTTCTGCAAAAGCGAAATATTCACAGCATATCAAGGTTTTTTGTTGTAATATTTAGTAAAATTACAATATATTTTCAGTCAATATCGAATTGTTTGAACTAGGATAGTGAATGTTTAAAAAAATAATAAAAAAGTCGAAGAGTTACACGGAAGGAAATTTAATTCGCTTACAATGATTAATAATCATTTCAATTACCCTACTCCTTATTTGACTCATTATGTATTATGCGTATGAGAGTATACAAGCAAAAGCGGAAATAACTAACTACAAGAAGTAAGAACTTTCGGAATACTTATCAACCCCACTCAAAAGAAAATAACTAATAACTCTCAAAACATCTTTTTTTCGCTTTGTGTTTCACCCACTAGCTAAACATAATCCCCGATGCCAAGAAGAGATAGGCGTATCACGAAGTCAGCTATAAAGAAAACAGATCAGCTGTGCGCGACAAATTGCATGATTTCCGCAGTTTACGTATGTATTATATGCATCATTCTCTTAAATAAGTATGTTTTAGCTTTAGCCCAATCCTTATATCGCTCAAGTAAAATCAGAAATATGTGATAATATTAGGAAAATCGAGTTTTGTTCATCAGAAAGGGCAGACGGACATATTTGAAGAACATTTTACTGCGGGAGTTACCGAACACTAATAGGTTGGTTGGATCGTGGTTTTGTCACAATCGTTAAGCCTAACAACAGCAACAAAATATCAAGTTACTGCGGGCGGTTTTTATGGAGCTGTATGTGTAATTATATTGTTGTTATGGTTAAGCGCTATAAGTATACGATAAGGGAGGACTGATTTTAGAGAACCTGGAAAAGGTCGAATTGATTCTCTGCATGGTGTAAATTTTGCAGTATTGCTTCGTTTTTTTCGGCTGCGAATAGATCGTAGTTCAAATTTTCATAATAAAGACTGATATCTGTCTTGGGTGATTCCAATTTTGGGAGTGGTATTTCAAGATATATCAGGTATGTTCATGAAGTAGGATATTTCAAATTTTGCAACAAATATTTTTCTATGAAAGTATGCAAGTGAATTTTTCATCATAGATATATTTGCTTTGATATAAAAGTGTAGTGATAATGAAGGTATCAAATTGCATTTTTTTCCCTTCGAGTGCAGTCATATCTGAAAAAAAAAATATTGAAACATTTAATCACCTCCCGTCATAATTATTTTTCGAATCGCCAATTTTTTTTAAATGTCTACGATAATGATTTTCATGCAAATTTGTCATATGAAGTTTTTATTTTATTGTAAGTGATAAGTAATAATTTTGCAATGTAACAACGGAGGGAAAATTATTTTATGTATTTATTTTTATTTTTATAATTTATATGAAGTTATAAATCTACTATCTGCGGTAAGATTTATCTCATATTTCAATTCAAATCTACTGTATAAATGTAAAAAAGTGCAAAATACTTGTGTTTCAAAATGTTTTAAGGTTTACACTCCAAATTATTTTAATATTCCATTTTTTTAGATTTGAATATATGTGTTGGATTCACCCTGATTTATTTTAAAGGTTGTGATGAAATTAAACATTTAACCTGTGACTGCTCATACTCATGTAAGTTTTTTAAATTTAACTTTTTGTTTTTATTTTCAAAATAGAGAATTTTGTGTCATAATAATTTGATGATTAATGAGTACGTAATTTATCAAAATTTTTTCTTGTTTGTTCTTATGTATTTCCAAAAATTAACATTTTATTTAGCTGATTGTTTTATATCTGTACTCTTTCATAAAATTTCTAAAAGTGAGAGAATCAAATATTTTTTAGCTAGAGGGTGGGTTGTAGAGTTAGAATCTTACATTATTTTTAATCAGTGAAAGTCAGGGTTTGAAAAATGCAGTTTTTCTTTGGAAAAAGCCCTGCCCACTCGGTTTCTGATCAAATATACAGGTTCTTTTGGGGGTTTTGATGAAAGCCCCACGAATTTTTTTAGAATCAGTTTAATATCATTCTCTGTTCAAACATTGTGTACCAAACTACTGCTTGCGACTTTTACTTGTCTGGGCACCCTGATGGAAGGTCACTCTTCTTATTTGGCAAATTCGGAAAAGCATTGCAATATTGAATTTTTTAAAGTGTCGAATAGTTTTTCATTATAGATGTAAGTATATATGCAATAATGCAATGCACGCTCATGTTCATTCGGTAAATTGAGGTTTTCGAAAACATGAATTTGGAAACAGTTTAATATTTACAGGAACTATGAATTTCTATTCTAAAACATGGCCATCTGAGATGCAAACATGTATGCCTCTATTCAGAAAAAAAAGTGAGTAATATTTGGGATAAAGTGCTCCTTGTAATCCCAAAATAAACTGTAGTAACATATTTTTTACAGTTTATTCAAGGGCATCGATGACGTAAAACAATCTATTTAAATTAGTGATTTAAACCATTTGTTAACTGCAATGAAAATTTTAAATTAACTATAATTCTGCCTCTTTCTTAGTCAGTACAATTTTTCTTTGCGTTTTCTTCTTTTTTTGTTATGATTTTGTTCTTAGGGTTTGTTCTACTTCATTATTTTTACATAGTTCAATTCTCTCTCCTTACTAAACCTGAAAATTCAAATAATTAGTTGGTGGTTAGTGGAAAGTTTTAAATTAGTATAGTAAAAACCACTGTATTCAGGACTTGTTTTTTAAATGGAAACAACTATGAAACCTTAAGGCTACACTAAAAAGTAGTGCAAGTCATGCGTTCTCGCTAATCTAACCTATGTTTAAATGAAGTGGTCCGTTTCCGCTTCCAGTCAACTCGCCATCTCTTCATGGTTTAACTTTAGTGTTTTTTGTGTTGCCTATTTACTAGTGTTTACCATCCACGTTATAAAAATTAATTTCAGTAAAGGATTTTTCCTTTTGTTTAATTTAATTTAATTAATTAATTGTTTTGAAGAAGAATGTAATCAAAAATAAGGACAATTTTAAATACAATATTAGGAATAAATCCATAATCTTGAAAAAGAGATATTGTGCTATTTGTCGATCAGTTCTATTTACCTCCCTGCGGTTGGGCAGTCCCAGAGAGATGTTAAAGGGAGGAGATATCTCGTCAAGAACTGCAAGGTGGTTGAAGAGAAAATCCCTGCTCACACTTGTTTGAAAAACCTGTGTTTTGCTTCCTTGTTTCTCTTGTGGATTTCCCTGAATGTATTTTCCCAAGCCCTTTCTATCAATGGGAATGTATCAACAACACAGACTGTGCTCTTGTAGGGACAAGCTCTTTCCGGAAAAGAGTGAATTAGCTCAGCACTCCTCAACCTTTTTTACCCTACGGCAAACTTGCGAGTTTGCTCGATCCTCGCTGCACACTGAATTAAATTTCATAATGTCCATATGTTAATGGTTTTTATCACTCACTAGTAAAAACTCTTATCTATGTAGATAGAACAATCAATGTTGCTAACAAAGAGCATTTAATTTAATATTTTGGTTGCTTTATACAATATTTCAAAGGCAGAAACTGAATTGAAGATTATTATGAATTTCAGTATTTATTTCCGTGATTACCTTGAAAGACAGGGACCTTTTTTTATTAATCTGTATATAGGGAAAAGCTCCATGAATTTTTCAATATTTAGGCGTTAGATATGATTTCTTGTTGTTCTTAAGATGGGTCATTGTTAAGAATACCACATCGCAAAAAATTGCTCGAAATGATTGTAGCTCATGGATAGCATGATCGTATATTCTTGGATACTATTTTTAACAGCCAATATTCATGCAAAGGCAGTCGGCTGAATTTCAAGGAACGATCGCTCCTTGAGTACATAATATTTTCAGACTTCTCCAATGAAAGCTCCATGACTACTGATTCAATAGTAAACTCAGTCATACTGTTCTATGCCTATAGTATGAAGTAGTGCTTAAACTTGTCTTGAAGAATAACCAACATGTTCCGACTCCACATTCAATGGCTATTTTTCAAGATGCACGTAAATCTTTTATTTGAACTTGTTTAGCTTGCCCATACGTATAAGCAACTTCCCACACCCGCCCTTCCATTCTTCGATTAAATTTTTTAGTACTCTCAAAAATAAGTAATGTACGCTAATTTTCTTAGCCAATAATCATCTTTTAACAAACTGGCATGTTGCATTTTGTTGTGATGTTATGAAACGTCAGAAACTTAAGAATCGCCCCACAACTTTAAAATTCTTGTCAGAATCTCGTTCTTTTCAAAAAAGAGCTATTCTCTATCAAAAAAATGTAGGGAGTGGAGACCCACGCTTATGTCTTCAGAAAATACAATGAAAAGGCGAGCATTAAGCGGCCTTGATATTTAAATGGACAGGTTTTATGGGCTTAAACTAAAACAGACTTCTGCTCATCTGACAGATCATTTACCCTGAGAACTTCATCATGGAAAAAACTAATTTGAGCTCTTAGGTATTGATTTTTCACATTCGAAATTAATCCTTCGTCATTTTTTGCCATTATAAACACAAAACTTATGCATTTGTGCACCAAGGTGCCATTGCAATTTAGATATATTTATCTGTTACGCAAAATATTTTACCATGCTCAAGAAACTATTTGCAGAAAAGTGTAACAACCTTGAAGGCAATCCTAACCAACAAATCTCAGAATGGCGATCGTGCACTTCTGATTTCTGTTGATTCATCAACGTGAATTGAGAATTTTCCTTCTATCCGCATTTTATCAACCAACAGTTTGCCAATGTCACTCGACACGGCATAATTTCATATCCTTCATATCCTAATTGTGTCGTTCAACAGGGGATATTCTGACCACCATTGCACCAGAGCCTATTGCTCCCCGTATGATTCCTATACACACGCTGATAAAGTCATTCACCATCAGGGTACATTTTTTATTTTAGAACTTAATTTTAATAGCAACATTTATGTGATCTCTTTCTAAGGATCGTCACTTTAGGAGCAACTTCCCCACCCTTGGCTTTGAAGAATTAATGTTTTTGCATATAATTGAGAGCATTTTTTGTTTTTCGATATAATAGCACTGAATATACACATTCCTCCCAGCAAAAATTTGAAAAACATGGACCTGTCTTGCACAGTCTGAAACTTTTTGTGCAGGTAGAATATATCTAAGATCTTAATTTACTGAAATTCTGAAAACACCACTGCACACCATGAAGTTTGTCGTGGCACACCGGTTGTAGAGCACTGAACTAGCTGACCCAGGAATCTCAAAATTCTCGGAATGGTCAGTATGAAAGAATGTCTGTTGCAAAAATTGGACAAAAATAGCAAGTGGGTGTCGACTTGTAGAGGTTTATCTAAACATGTGTCAAGTTAGAGAGGTTTTACCCATTGAAATTAAGATTGGACCAACCATTGGAAAAATAAATGTTGCCTTACCAAGGTAATCGAGTTATCAAAATTTCACTGTACTTTTTAATGCTAGTATGCAAAACAGTACACAGCCGGATGTACAATTTTGCCGAGGCGGGCGAAAAACTTGAAATTACGGCCCTTCCTTCGACTCCATAATAGTTTTTAATTAAATAGAGAAAGGGAGGGGAAAAAAGAAACAGGGTGAATTTAATAAAGCATTAAGTTTATTACTCCGAAATTCTTTATGTGCAATTTATTTCTTTGAAGAAAAATGAATACCAAAAGGTATGAGTCCTAAATGCAAGCTCTGTCTTTGGTTTGATCAGAGGAAGGATTGGGAGATTCCCCTGAGAAGTTTTCTAAATTGAAGTCTGAAATCGTAGTTTTACTCACTTGTATGTGGTGTCGAGAAGAAGCCCTGCAGTGGAGTAGTGTACCCGGTGAGAAGAAAATTTCAGAATTGATGTCCAACATCGCAATTTCAGACAGGTTTTAATAACATGAGAAGGGAGAGCATTAGGCTCCCCCCCCCCCCTATTTTTGTTTTTCAAAATGGCAGAAAAATTTAGTCTATCGCTGAGGTTATTGGGGTCTGGGCTCCTTTCGGAAATTTTTCAAAATTAATGTTTCCAAAATGCAATTTTTTGGTAAATTTGTTGATTTTTAGGTAGTAGGTAATGTTCGGGGCATTCTCAGGAAAATTTTCAATATTCAAAGCTGAAAAATACAATTTTACATAATCTTTGAAGATGGTAAGGAAATACTGAGGGTTCAAAGATGCTGTCTAAAAATTTACCGTTGTTAAACTCTGAAAAACGCAACTGTAGGATAACTATGGAACCAGCTGTAACAGAGTAGTTTTACCTGAGCTACCCTGCAGAAATAGGGTTTCTGCTCAAGTCGTATTTTTTGGAAAATACAAAAATGAAGCGAGGCATTTTTGCCATTATTCCAATATAATAAGAACAAATAGCAAGATTCAAGAGTGGAAGCAAGCATAACGATATCTAAATCATTATAAATCATAAAGTCAGCAATATATTGTCTTAATAGGCATTATGTCCAGGGTTGCCAGACGTCCCGGATTTCAAGGGACAGTCCCGTTTTTTGAAATATTGTCCCGCGTCCCGGAGAACCTTAATAAGGGACAGCTAAAGTCCCGTATTCTTACTTGAAGCTGCATTTTACAAAACGAAACATTATTTTCAGGAAAAAAATTAAGTAAAACCAAAAATGTGAAATCGAGTGATAAGAAAATTGATTGAATAATAATAGTTTCCTGTTCTGAAGTAATGTTAGTGTTCTATTCATTTAAAGCAGAAATTATTGTGGCAATCAATTCAACAAATGTTCGTTGTAAAAGTGGTGTATCTCCTTGTAAATGATTTACTAGGCCTCATTAAAAAAAAAGTCCTTTTTAAATTTTCAATTATGAAAGAAATATATGTGCTCAGTTACTATTAGTCACTAGATTTTTTTTTTGAATAATTACCATGTTATAATATTGACAAAACTGCACAGTTTTTTCACAAAAGATATTGAATATTGATTTTTTAAATTTGTTTTAGGTTAACTTCTTGGTGAGTTCAAGTAATAAGGTTTAATTCTGTGTCTGGGTAATTCCATTGTGACTAACATAACAGTTAAAACAAATTTTTAATATTATTTTCTGTGTGCTAGCCATATTTTTTGTCACAATGCCAAAAATAAGGTGTTATTCTTCTCTGCATAGATGAGTCGTTTAGGTTAATATAAAAAATAATAATATTACTTTCAATTTTTGATAGTTAGGAAACATTTGGATCAACATGACTAACATAACAGATTTGCAACCCTCAAAATTTTGCATTAAATTCATCAACACAATTCTCTAAAACTAAACTAAAAAATATTTTTTTTCATGATAGTATCTATGTGAAGGGTTATTTTCACATTAATAATTGTAAATTTGGCATATATTTTAAATGATGTTGCA
Organism: Uloborus plumipes; assembly: GCA_038373865.1. NCBI lineage: Eukaryota > Metazoa > Arthropoda > Arachnida > Araneae > Uloboridae > Uloborus > Uloborus plumipes. The sequence goes on along the minus strand of JAXGGA010021195.1, from coordinate 5,421 downwards.
AAAAGTAGCATTTTAATAAAACTCGCCTGTGACTAACATAACACATGATTACACATTTAACTTTAAGCATATTACAGGTAATATTAATACAAATATCAGACTGCAAACAAGATTTTATTGAAGCTTAACACACATGTTTACTTGTAAACAAAATTTCCAGTTCAATTTTGTAATTGAAGTAATAATGTTTGCGGAAATTTACAGATGTTTGCTGCAAGACGTTCAAAATTTGGGTTCTTTTTCCAAAATTTGTCCTCATTTGTGGGAAACACAAAGATTGTTTCAGAGCCTTTTCTCATGAAGAGAACTTCATAATCATTTTCATTCATGTTTAAAACCTACTTAAGATATAGACTTACAAGAGGTCATACATCGACTTACAAGAGGTAAATACCACAATAATAGAATTACCCACTGTCTTAGTTTTTTTTATCTCGGAACAGTCCGGGAGAATTTCCTTCAAAATCATCGGCAGCTTCATCTTCCACAATTTCTTTAAAAAAACTTCTATTCTTGGGTTATCATCCCCTGCATTTTTTAATGACCAAATTTGAAATTTCTCCACATTTACAGCATATCGTTCTTACCGAAAAGCCTACACGGAGATTCCCATTTTCAAACAACAAGTCTAACTCTTTCTTTTCAAGCTTGTCACTTTCATTCACTCACAAACAATCAGTTTATCTTCAATTCTTGTTTTTTTTAATTCCTGAAATAATTCCTTTGCATTAATTACCAAGGTTTGCCCTTGTAAAACGCTGTTCCACACGTTGTGCTATACATGAGGGAACTTTCCATGATCCAATGTCATAAATGACCTGTAGATGCTGGAGGCAGTTAGGGTCATAAGTGTTTTTTAAGTGAGCAGCAGCTCCATATGTTCATAGAAAAACTTATTGCACAGTGATCCCGCACATAGCTTTAAAGTCATTTAAAATTCTTTCATTGAAGACTTCACATGTCGATTACTTGCGTCGCAAATTACAGCATAAAATTTTGACTCCAAGTTTACCATTAAAAAAAACTGTTTTGAAAATAAAAATTACTGCAGTATATATGTCACGCTAATTTCTTCATAATAAGAGGTTCAATAAATTAATTTGTTTCTAAAATAGATTGTTTGGTTAAGATTTAATCATTTCTTGAGCAGTCATGTTATGTTAGTCACAGTGATGTTATCTTAGTCACACACAATAATGTTATGTTAGTCACAAGTCCTATGGCTAGAAAAAAGGAAATTCTTTATGAACAATCTTACCAATCTATCTGTGCCTATAACATAGAAGAGATCAGGGGGAAAATGTAAAAAATATTATTTCCAGAAGGGAATAATTGAATTAATTCATGTTTTTGTGACTAAGATAACAAGTAACTCATACTGAATACTTACCAACTTTGCAATATTAATTTAACGATAAAACAAAAAATATTATATATTGCTGTAAAGCAAAAGAGCCATGCTTCAATAATTAAAAAAAAAATCATTATTATTTGCAGTTTTTTTTAACTATATATGAATATGAAAAGTTAGAAAAATATGCGATGTTTTGGGTAACTACATATGTTATCTTTACAGTCATTTTGTAGGTGTTTAGACTAATATTTTGTGAGAACTGAGGTTAAATTCTAAAAATTTGAAAAATTATCTTTAAAATGATATATCACACAATGTATATATTGGAAGATGAAAAGATCATGTCTAGGTTGACATTTACATGGAATTACCCGTCTACTCAATTGTAATAAAAATTTTTGTTAACGACTCATTAAAATTATTTTGCATTCAAATTTCTCCATTGGTAAGTCAAGCTTTTTGTAAAAGTACATACTAAACATTAGAGGACCGTCATTTTTGAGACATCAGGGCGGGTGATCCCCCTGGTTCTGGGAAATTAATGTATTTACATACAAGTGGGCGGGGCTTATGCTGGTTTTTTTGGTATAACATACCTTTTGCCCCCCCCCCACCCCACGGCAAAATTTGAAATGACAGGACTGTGTTAGGAAAAAGGGGGTTAATAACAGGAAAATACGAATTTTCCCTATTATTAATGTTAAAACTTTTCCCAATAATATTCATGACGAAAATTAGCTGTGCAATGGTAAAAAAATGAAGTTTTTATTCGGGTGATCATGGTATATTTTTTTCTCGAAACGTTTAATATTAAAGTCAAGGTTGTAAAAATTCAACCTTTAGACTTCATCTCTCAATCCCCCCCCCCCCCCCCGCCAGCCTGTCCCTTATTTACAGTTCTGTACCTCAGAACCAGAGTAACGTAAGTCCACTTTCGTCATTTTTCAGTAGAGGGGAAAAACGATGTATTCGACAATCGTTTTTCCCCTCTACCGAAAAATGACGAAAGTGGACTTACGTTAGTCTGGTTCTGAGGTACAGAGTTCTTAAATCTGGCAATCCTGATTATGTCCCCCTAATAGATTATTAGCACTTTTTTATAAACTTGTGTTCTTTCCATTTCAATGTGAATTAGAATATAAATTTTTCACTTCTAATTTCAAAAAAAAAATATATTACCTACTAGGGATGCATCAATAAGCAAATTGGAAGATTACCGGTTTACTGGCTGTTGATAATCTGCTGTTTAATCTCCGTGTTAATTTCGATTTTAGGAATAGTTACTGATTTATTTATTTTTTTATACTAATTATTTTTCTCAATTTTCAAAATTTTCTCAAAATAATTTCATTTTCATCCAACTTTTTTGAGCCAATTGGCATGTTATTTCTAATAAAGTCACATTATATTAATTAGGCATAAACAAAGTTAGAGAGAGAGTGTGGTGCATACTCTAATTTATGAGTACTTTTACTTTAAATTTACTTTTTAATTATTAGCTGTAATTGAATTCTGAGACTTTTATTCCTTGTGAAAATTAAAGGTTATCTAAAAGCAATGAGTTAATGGAGAAAAATATTGACATGTGAAAGCTGTTGCAAAATTATGTGTATACCTATTTACCGATTTTTTTCGAAATAGAAAAATTAATTTATTAAAAAATTTATATCAACGGTGAGAAAGTTTTTAATTGTATTTCATTCTTTGTTTGACTTCTACTCACTACACTTTCATACTTCACGTTATGCTTACGTTTGCAGTAAATTATTGATTTTTTGTCTATAAAATTATTCATCATAGTTTATTGTTCAAAGTATACTTAATGTAAGTTCACTTAAAACATTTCTTTTTTCACTGATTAATCTGCAAAATTGGGCTGGTTATAAATAAAATAAAACACTCAAGTTTTTTGCATTCCAATTTAAAAGTCCGGGAATTTGATTACTCCTAATAGTGTCACGCAAATATCAGCTGTGGTGATTATCTTTTAATATTTCGTTCAGTTTTATGCATTTTCTAGACTTTGTTTTGTTTTTACTGTGAACTCTTTCATACTACATGTTATAGTGATGTTTGTTGAAAATTACATTTATTTACTGTTACTGTCAGGGTGTCAATGATTTAAATCAATTGATTTAAATCAGTGATTTAAATCGCGATTTAAATCAATTGATTTAAAAAAAAAAATCATTGATTTAAATCACTTTTTATTTTAATCCTTAAAAAATTCTCTTGGACAATCCCAATTTCATTATTTTTACCATTTTCTTTCAGAGCTTTGATTTCCATCTAATAAATGGAAAAGTAATCCTACTCATCCCCCCTCCACAGATGCTGGAAGGTTGCAGTCCAAATAATATGTATGCACAAATAGTGCTATTTGTTTTGTCTAATATGAGAAATAAAGAAAATACATGCAGGTGTTGCAAAGAGTGAATTGAGGGGGGAGGGACATGATAGAATGTGTGTGATATACTTTCAGTGAAAAGAAAAAACAAAAACAACCAAAAAGAAGATGAATTTTCTATGCCTTGCATTAGCAACTGGGGGGGGGGGGGGGGCAGTCTTTATTAGTGGCTGAAATGGAACATATTCCAGCTTTACAAAACAAAAGCAAAATAAAGAGGGGGGGGGGGCTGAATGAAGTGAGGATTGGGTTGAGCTTCCTGCCCCATTTGATTTTTATCCTAGCTAGTAGACAGGATTATTTTCAGATTGGCTCCTAACACTTTTTTCTGGGTTTCTTACTGGTGAAGTTTTACTTCAAAGGTGTTTTTGTATTTTTAAAAACTTAAAGGTAAGTTGTTCATAAATAAAAATTAATTAATAACTGAAGTTTCTAATTTTTTTTAAAAAAATCAAAAAAATCCGATTTAAATCAAAAAAATCTGATTTAAATAAAAAAAATCCGATTTTTTTTATTTTTTCAAAAAAATCATTGATTTTTTTACACCTTGGTTACTGTTAATAAATTATATCTTAAAAGTTTTTTGATGAGGGTGTACTTTAAAAATCTTAAATAAAAAAATATTTTCCCTGCCGATTAATCTGTAACATTTTGCCGATTATGGCCGGTTAATCGGTACTGCTGATTATTCTCTGCATCCCTATTACCTACTATTTTACCTATAATTTCTTTAAATTTGTCATGGCTGAATTTTGAAGGATGCTTTCAACAGGAGATGAAACACATATAGTCGGTTAGAAAGATACACACACACACATATATATATATGTATATTTACTATTTATTTACCTTTTCTATTTTAGAATTTAGTTAAGCCTTTTCTCTCTAATTTTAGTTTTTTTTCTAAAAAACTTTTAAGCTCAGCTTAAACCCTATGCTGTGCAGACATAGTATAAAAATAAATTGTGACACAGCTCTTAAATAAAAATTTTTATTTTTTAAATAGAGTTCATTCATAATGTATGTTTAAAGAACTTTGTAAGTAGTAGCGGATGAACATTCATATTTATGAAATATACAAGATACTTGAAAGATCAGAAACCAAGAACTTGGGACTGAAGTGTTTTAGTGAGAGTGTTAGCTTTTTTTAGTGAAACTAAGCAGCAGAAAATTGGGAGGGGGTGTACAGAGTGAGGAAAATTTTCAAAAGTGGTTTAAAAAATTGCAATTATTGATAACGTGTAAAGAAAAGAGAAAGCATATCCCCCCCCCCCCCGGTTTCTTTCAAAATGAAAGTATCAATTAAATTATCTCTGAGGACATTAGGGGTCGTGGATCCTCCCGTAAAAATTTTTTTTAACAAATTTTGATGATTAAAGGAAGTGTTCGGGGCTTTGTCAGGAAAATTTTCGGCTTTGCAACTTAAAAAATGCAACTCTGGGTAATTTTGAATTCGAATACATTGAGAAAATGAGAAGAGTTCATAAGCAGCGACAGAACGGGACCCCCAATCCAAATGTTTGCGAAGGGGAAGGGCTCTTAGGAGCGTGGTACTCCTAGACAAAGTTTAAATTTCCGTATGCAATAAAAAGGCTTTGAAAAAATATTAATAATGGAATTATGGTATCTTAATAATGGAAAAAGTTTCTCTGCTACCAAT
>JAXGGA010021194.1:0-16997 GCA_038373865.1 Uloborus plumipes | reverse complement strand
ATTTTCTGCACCCCTGCTTGCAAGTAAAATGCTTCTATGGTCAGGAGTTATGTAGTAATATCTTTTACGTTTTTGAGTTAAAGTAAAATGTACTGTAAAAAGCAGAATTTTACAACATTGTCATATGAATTTTTTCTGAAAGATGACAGTCATGATAATTAGCATAACTAGCAACTTTCTATCCACCTCATAATTTTCAAAAAATAGTTTTTGAAGTTAAAAAATGGAACCATTTGTAGTTTTGAGAAATCAAAGAGTCTTTTTCTACTAAATGTATCTTATTCGCATAATTTTATTTGATTCTTGGGTGCTTGCTTGCATTAGCAATGAGCTCTTTTTGCTTGAAAATGCTTTTTGTATCAGTTCTACATTAGAGAACATTTTATGCTAATCTGTAGAAAATGTTAAAAGTCTGTCAAAATTACCCACTTATTGGAAAATTGCCTTCATGTTACCAAAAGATTCATAAAATATAAATATTACGCAAGCATGATGTCACAAGATTGTATAAAACATTTGAAAATTGGAAAATCAATTTGATTATTTCCTGCTTCTAGTCAATCACAGATTGCGATAGAGATTAGTCAAGATGGGAAAGCTTTTATGATCCAAAATATTTAGCATTAAGACCATTAATAAATTTCACTCTAGGTCAGGTGCTAAACATTTGCGGTTGACCAAAGGAATTCAAGATCTCGTGTTTTAAGTAATTTTAGAATAGCAACAAAAATGTGATTGCTTGCTCATTCTTTGCTGATATCAGTGTAAAGATCTTTTAAATTTTAACTTACTTTTGCAGCTTGCTAGATAAATTAATGCTGAAAGAAAATAAGTTATTAAAAAGATATTTTTGGGCTCATGGGGATGAGAACTCATAACTTACATATTAATAGCAGTACCGTTTAATCAACTGATCAAACAGGTCTATATTTGGAGATGCTATACTTTGAAGCAATACCTAATAAAGAACAGAATAAATCAGCTTTTTCAACAAAACAACCAAAATGTGAATTGGCTTTAATTTTTGCCAAAAGCAGTAATTAAAATTTTTAAAAAAATGCCTTACTTATGAAATTTAATGAAGTATTGTGTGAGAAAATTATGACGTTCTTACAAAAAACACCTACTTGAAATAAAATATGCTAGAACTGAATCATGTAAAGCATTCACGCTGGACAGTAGAATTTCAAAAATGTACTAGAATTGAATCATGCAAAGCATTCACGCTGGACAGTAGACTTTCAAAAATCTGATTTTTTAAGTGTTATTTTATGAATTAACAGCTGTGACTTGCTAACGTTTATTTTTCATGATAGCGTTACAAGAACCTCTTCTTTAAAGTTTCAGGGGAACTACTTTAATATACACCCCCCCCCCCCAAATCGGAAATTCTTCTACTTTTTTTTCTCGCCAAGCAAAATATCTGTTTCTGTTGTTGCCATAAAAAAATTGTTGCCACAAAACTTCAAAAAAAAAAAAACTCAAAAAATGGTACAAAATGCAAGAAAATACTAAATTTGGCAACAGCAAAAACCTAAAAGATGAAAAAACCTAAATTGGCAACAATAAAATAAGAAACAGCAACCCTAAAAAGTCCGTAGCGAGTGCCACATTTGGCGCATATTTATTTTTTTTTTGGGGGGGGGGGGCGGGAACCAAAGTTGTACCATTTTAGGGAGTTATTGCAAAAAAGCAACTGTGAGCAATAATACATGTGATGATATTTCGTGCTACTAAAAACCTTTTTTACTTAGAGCGAATCTGCCAAGTAGTGATGTGCCGGATCATGAATAATGTAGACAGGGTTGCCAGATCTGAGAACCGTAAATATGGGATAGGCTTCTTGGGGTGAAGGCGGGAAATATTTTTATGGTGAGGATAGTTACTAGTTACGTTGTATTTTTAAGGGGTGATAAACATATTATAATCATGGATGCAAGACCTTCCGTCTTAAGACGGATTTCCGTCTTGAGGAGATTGCGGAGACGGAGCTTGGGACGGAAAGAAAATTTATGACTTTCTTCAGTTTTTAGTTAAAAAGAAATTTGTTTTCTCAATGTTAAAAAAAAAAAAAAATAAATAATAATTAATTGATTTTCAATTCCAAAAAAATTCAGAGAACCCTCAACCTTCGTCTTTCTAAAAATTTTTGAGATAGCCTGCATAGCGATTTTGGAATCTACAGTTTCAAAAAATTACTGTAAGAGAGCTCCTGAACCCCATTCCTTTCCTTTATGTTACCAAAATCGCTTATTTAGGGCCTTTTTTTTTTCAAAATCTCCCTACCCATTCCCCTCCATACATATTGGCATTTATTTCATTTTGCGTTTTCGGAGCCACAATTTAGAAAACGCACGAATGAGAGCCTCCCCCCCCCCTCTCCCTTTACTACACGCAAAACAAAATGCTTGAAATGCTACACTTAAACGGAGGCTCACATTGTCAGAAAAATCAAAAGCTCAAAAAATTGAAACTGAGCACAAATATTCAAAAATTGATGAAATTAAAATCAACAATATAAAAAAAGTATACCCTTTAGTACACATGGGGGGAGGGGGGGGGGTTCAAAATATTTTCCGTCTTGAACATATCACTAAACTTGCACCCATGATTATAATAGCTTTCAAAAGAATCCTCTCAATTTGTATGTTTATGGGTGAACACATTTTTGGAGGAGCTTTTAACTCAAAAAATAAAGCAAATAATAGTAGGAAGTTCAGTATAAGGATCGACGTTGATAGGAACAGGTGCTAAATAGTTTTTTACTTGCTCTAACGATAAGAGAAACGGTGCAATTTGAGCAGTTTTCTTGATGAATGGGACGACTTAATCTGAAGCAGTAATACAAGGAATCATGGAGTAAAACTTGTTTCTTAATGTCCCACCAGTCACTGGAGAAATCTGAATGAGTAAAATAATTTAATGTGCCCTTAATCAACACGTGAATTTTACAATTGATCAGACATAGAATTAAACGTTGAAATTCAAACAAGCTAAAAGAAGCTAATAAAACCAAACTAAAATTCGAAACCATAATGGTTATTAATAAATTAATCCTATATCTTCAAAACCCATATTTGCTATTTGATTTTAGCATTGCAATAATTCTTTTAAAATTTATGCGTCTTTAAATTCATTGCAATTTATATTTAATGAACTGGTAGTCACAATAAGTTCTGCTTTAATTAATTGAACATTTAATGAACTCTGCTTTAATTAACTGTTTCGTACGTCAGATCATTTCAAATTCATATGTGAAAATACTGGTTCAACAAATTAATTAGAGTATCGCAAAGTGTTGTCCGTGAACCCCGGGGGTTGGGGAGCTCATGTCAAAGGGTCCGCGGCTCGTTTCTGCTAAGACGCAAAAAATTGAATGACGAATAGCAGTATTTAAATTCAAAATGAAAGCACATTTATACAGAATAAAAAGCTCTCTTACGCAACGCAGAGCGCAGCAACGCTCCAATAGCCTCAATATTAACAGATATTTCCAATCCAATAATCCTAATCAAAGCATGTCAGTTTAGATTTGTGCCAACCACGGTTATTAGTTAAAATCCCAATAAGTCATACTAATACAATTCATGTGAAAAATGAGCACACTTTATTCGGCTGGAATTGCTTGTTCACGAAATCCAAAGTTCGTTATTATTAAAAACTTGTTGTAGAAATTAGGTTACATTTTTATTCCTAATTAAGTTTCGAATAGACTTTACTTCCATAGCTTAAAACAATGTTAAATAATGAAAACAAGGCAAGAGCTCTGAAAAATATATAGGACAATGAATAAATAAATTGAAAGAAAAAAAAAAGTAGAAACATTCTTAAAAACTATATTAAAAAAATATTGAAATGTATCAAAGTTTTTTTATGTTTTTCCGGAGGGAGGGGGGTTTGCAATGTTAGTAATTTGTATTAGGGGCTCCGTGGAGGCCTGGACTTTGGGAGAACCTCTGAATTGGATGGTGGAATGCTAAGACAAAATTAAACAACTTTAAACGAATTTGGTAACTTGGAGCTTTTCTGAACCAACGTCTACTTATCGCCACTCATATATTTTTATGCAACTAAGCTACCATTAAGAACTTCCTTTGTTGATGAATAATCATCATATAGATCATCTACTGATACTTTGTATTTAATATGCAACTATTCTACAATTACTGACAAGTCTGAAAACTGCACCTTGTCCATTAAATCCTTTGGTCTTAAAACAAAAGGGGATCTTTTATCTGTGAAATCAAACCAATTTCTCTACTAATTTACAGCTGCTTCAAGATTTTTGGGATGCTTTAGTCAGAATACGGGACTTTAGCCGTCCCGTATGGAAGCTCCCCGGGACGCGGGACAATTTTTCAAAATACGGGACTGTCCCTTGAAATCCGGGACATCTGGCAACCCTGAATGTAGATGGATACGGATACGGATTATTCAAGTCTAGATCCAGGAATTTGGATATGGATACAAACCTCAACTTTTTTACTCAATTTGATACTGGTTCAATTATAGAGGCACAATTTCTTTAAAAAAATCCATCAATAGTAAATTCATCATAAAGGAAATGATTTATTTGTGAAAGAAGTTCTAAGAAAAGTAGGGAAAGTTGGTAGTAATGGCATAGTGCTTCATTTATGCAAAATAAAATGTAAAAATTATTTCTTACTTAATTAGTAGATGTAGAAGTGAAATTCTGAAGCTTCTTCGTCTACTGGAAGCTAAAAACAATTTTTCTAATTTTATTTCAGCATAAATGCAGCACTGACCTATTTCCTCTGCCTTGTCCCTGGTGGCAAAGTTGCACGGCCAGAAACATCTTTACAAACAGTAAATGCAAAATTTAGTCTCACTTTTTTCGAAAAATGCCAAAAAATCAAAAACACAAAGTCTAATACCAACACAAAATCAGTGAAAATTGACTGTTTAGTTGCTGAAATGATACTGTATAATTTCTATAAGATATAGAAATTAATTTGAATGAAATTTATTTTTTATAAAATATATTAATTAAAATGAAATTTAGGAATACTTTATAGTTGCCTGTGTATAGCATTTCAAATATGTTTTATAAAAATTAAGACTAAGAGATTCATTTAAGATCTGCTAAATGGATTAGAATACAGATTTTTGTTTTCCATCGGATAGTCATGGATATTTGGCACATCACAACTGTCTAAGTATCGTACTGAATTTCCTACTGATCCCCTTAAATAAAAACAGTAGGATGATAGAGGGTGAAAGAAAAAAAGGCCTTTTGTAATAGAGTCAGGGGTTTGCAGATATATATCACGACATATATTTAATATTTATTTTGAAAATATCAAGTTATTTTGATATTTTCAATATTTATTTTTTGAGCTACAATGTTTTCAATATTAAATTTATACTTAATCATATAAATAGTGATCATTTATTATTAAAAACAACCACAAAGTAATGAAATATTCATACGATATATTAATGGATCATTAATATAATATAATGTAGTAGCATAATATTTCTTTTTTACTTATACTCGTAAAATTATGTGCTGTCTAACAATTTTAAATCTGATTAAAACTGCCTAGTTAAATATAAAACATTAATTTGAGGTCTATATATTATTATAATGATGTAAGAAAATAACAAATGATTTAAGGATGCATTTACTATTTAAAGACTTTAGTTTGCATTGATTGAACATATTGGATATGTATCAAGAGATGCGATATCTATATCGAAATGTCGGATATTTTTGAATCCTGAATAGAGTTTTTTAAGCATAAGTAATAATATTGCAACTTATACTACTCATTTAATGTGAAGTCTGAGGTAAATTTGTAATGAATATTGCATATAAAATGATAGAAACTGTGCTTCATTAAAAAATATTAATAATTATATGAATAACAGTTACAATTTCATCTCTTAATTTCTTGATTTTTTTTCCTTTTAGTTGTGGCATAAACAATGCTTCAAATGTCAAGAATGTGGAATGACTTTGAACATGAAGACATACAAAGGTTATAATAAACAGCCATATTGCAATGCGTAAGTACATTTATATTTATGTAGTTTAGGATGCTCATTTTCAGTGGATATGTAACTGTTACGTGCCGTGCCGTGACCAGGACCCAAGTGTGGTAGTCTTTATTAAATTTTACGATCTCAAGTACAACAACTTTTGATAAATATATAGTGGAATAAATGCCGCAATAACTACAGACTCTTGACATATGAATGTTTTTATTAACTTTAAATTATTAGTGCAATGCTATAAAGTTTATGTATGACTGACTACCTATTCTATTATATATGCCAAGTGTGATAATTATTATTTATATTATTAATATCAGTAATTAATCATGAACTTGTTAAATATACGGGTCTTTCTCACGAAACATGACAATTGACTGTTTTTAACTCCAAAATCTAATATCAGATACAAAAAAAAACTCTTTCTTGTTTTTATTTAATTAATAGCATTATTATTAACATTTTAATATGACTTTTTACTGGTATTGCCAGGTGTTTATATTTGAAAAATTAAATCAAATTACAAAATGTCATTTTCCTGGCATGTCACAAACAATATTTTCAATAATAACTAGCTTCAAAACCCACTATACACTTTTCTCTGTCCATTTTTTTTAATCTAAACTGATGAAAGCACTTCTAAAATACAAGGCAGAAGGTTGAATTTAAAAAATAATTGTTAAGAATTATTTTTCTGTAAATAATTTGTTTGTCACATCAAAATAATGTCATTTTCCTGGTCACTTCATTTTAATTACTTGTGACCAATATAGATGGCAACAACATTTAATATCTTTGGTGAAAAGATAGATTAGAATACCATCTTGTTAGAACATGTCTTCTTGCATGGATCAAGAACTAATTTTCTGAAGAAAAATTTATTTAAAGACATTTTACAAGGTGAGTAGGTTTTTATGTTGTCATTTTCCTGTCTTCTTGAAATCATTAATAATATAAAACTAAAAATTTATTCTGTGTTAATGTTGGAAACAATGTTGTTTCCAATGTGAAGTTCAATTGTTAGGCCTAAAAGTTGAAGACAAGTAATCTAAAATGCAATAAAACAGCAAATTGTCATTTTCCTGGCTGTCATTTTCCTGGCTTATAAATGTCAGGTAAATGACATAATTACCAGGAAAATGACATAAATCGAAATAACTTTGTGTTAGATTTTTTAAACATTGCAATAATGATTATTCCACAAAGGAAATGATTGATACAACACAGATAGTTGAGGTAATTTGCATATTTGCTAGTATTTAAATAGTATGTTTTGTTTTTTGAATGTACATCATTGTATTACTGATAGTAAAAATGCATTTCTTTCTAAGTGAAGTTTTAGTAATTTTGCAATATTTTATTTATATTTGTGATAAAAAGGCTTTTGTTGACAAAAAGCTTTAAGTAGTATGTTTGTACAAAGTCTAGGTAGAGAAAATAATAAAAAATAATAATAATAATAATAATCTATAAATATCAAGTATAGTAAAATAATTTGTCTTTTAGCTCTGTTGCTGTGTAAATAAATTGACTAATGAAAATGTGAACTGGGGTTAATTAAAATATTTGAATTTTACATACAATAAAAGTTATTTCATTTATTAAAAAAAAATTCTTTTAGGTTATACCAAAAAATGGGTCCTAAAAAACAATCAAGGGAAGAGATACTGAGAAAAAAACGAGAGGCTGAAAAGAAACGGTACGAGAAAATTAAAAATGATAGAGAGCTCTGTGAAAAAGAAAAATCTGAAAGAAAATTGAAGTATGCTGAACAGAAAAAGAAAGGAGTTGTAAAACCAATTGCAAAGTTGAGTGACAGAGAAAAACGAAAGCAGCGTAAACAGTGGAGAGCAAATACTACTAACTACAGAGCACGCTTGAAAAAAAATGCTCTTCCTTTAAAAGAAAGTACTTCAGATTCAGAGTTTATTGATACTTTATCCACATCCACCCCATGTACAGATGAAAGAATATCTTCAGGTAGAAAGAAAGTCCGTAGAGACAGAGCAAAAGCATATTGACTGTTAAAAGAAACATCAATTAAACTGAGAAATGCAGAAAGAAAATGCCAAAAATATCGACAGAGGTATTACAGGTTGAAAAATATTTCCAATAAGAACAAGGATGATACTCCTAGGAAACGAGTGAAAAAAATTATTGGAGGTAGCAAGATCTCACATCAGATAAAAAAGAAATTATTATTTGCTGAAACATTATCCTCTCAATTAGAGAAAAATTATCAGAAAATGAAAACTTACAAGGAAAAACAGTTATTTGATAAAATTGTAAGAGGCAAGATTCTAAAAAAATATAAAATGCTGAAAGAGAGCAAGATGTTTATGAAGCGCAAAGCTTACTTGGCTAATCATATAAGGTCAGATTTAATTTTTGAAAGAAAAATGAATTTAAAGGGTTTTAAAATTAAAGAAGATATAAAGAATTTTTTGGAAAAAGATGAAAATTCTCGCCTATGCGCTGGAAAAAAAGAAACTGTCACTGTTAATAAGATTAAGATGCAAAGAAGACTATTGAGTAATTCTTTAAAAACATTACATCAGAAATTTAACAAAGAGCATCCTTATGCAATAAGTTACAGTACTTTTTGCAGATACAAGCCATTCTGGGTTTTACAGCCTAAAATCGATGCCCGCAATACATGCTTATGCATTAAATGTGAAAATGTGGAATTATTAGTAAAGAAACTTTATAATCTCAAAGTTATTAAAGAAAATAATTGTGATGAAATATTTAACATTATGTGTTGCACAAATGCAACAGAAGATTGTTTTTTCCGGAAGTGCAAAAATTGCGAAAGTCAACAGTTACAATTTACTACTATATCTGACGAAATAATATCATATCAACAATGGAACAGGAAACCTGAAAATATTGTAATAGAAGGAAAAGAAAGAAAAATAGTAAAATACAAGAAAGAGATTTTGTCAGATGGAGTTGAGAATATTACTTCAAAATTAGAAAGTATATTGATAAAACATATGGATCATATTGCCAGAATAAAACATCAATTTCAAATGATCAATAAATTGAAGGAGGAACTTTCTGTATCATCAATTTTAATTCACATTGATTTCAGTGAGAATTACAACATCAAGTTTGCATCAGAACCACAGGCAGTACACTTTGGAGCGTCAAGAACACAAATTACTGTACACACAGGAGTGTTCTATCAAAAACCAGCTGAAAAAACCATAAGTTCTTCATTTGCAACTTTATCAGAATCTCTGAGGCATGATTCTTGTGCAATTTGGGCACATCTAAAAAAAATTTTGATCAATGTTCCAGAAAGGGAAAAGATAAAAGAAGTACATTTTGTAAGTGATTCTCCTTCAACACAATATAGAAACAAAACAAACTTTTATCTTTTCAAATTTTTTTTGCATCAAATTTTGCCCAATGTGTCTTCTGCACATTGGCATTTCACAGAAGCTGGGCATGGAAAGGGTGCACCAGATGGTGTAGGCGCAGTTGTGAAACGATCTGCGGATAAATATGTTGCTTTTGGTGGTGACATACCAGATATGAACTCTTTCATTTCTGTTGTTCAAAAAGAATGTAATATCATCGTTAAGGAAGTGAGAACTTCTGACATAGAAGAAATAGATAAATTTATTGAAGGGAAGAAAATCGTTCCTTTTAAGGGATCTATGAATGTACACCAGGTGTTTTCTATGAAGGATTCAACCAACCTTTTTTTTCGGAAAATGAGCTGCAACTGCAACAGTAACATAAAATGTGATTTGGACATTGGCTTGCTAGACTATTCTAAATATATTGAAGTGCCAAGTCTTAAAGCTAATAATTCTGAGACCATTCAAATTAATAGCTGGGTGTCAGTTCAGTTCGGAGACGAATGGTTTCCAGGAGAAGTTCTAGAAATTATGAATGAAGATATTGTGGTTAACTTCATGGCTCGTGCAGGCAAAAAGACTGTTAATCATTTTAAGTGGCCTGTGAAGAAAGATTCTGTCAAAATTCCTATGAGAAACATAATTTTAAAAATGTCTGCTCCCTACCCAATATCTTCCAGACATTTTGCTTTTGCTGAAAGCTTCGAGATTGATAGAATCTTAGAGGAATGATTTGTTGTTCTTGAACGTATTTTTTTTTCCTTTTGTAAACTATAATGTAGTTGGATTAAAAATATTCTATTCTTATGTGTGCCACTTTTATGAATATAATTTGTTCAAGTCATTCACAATATTTATGTTATGAATGACTTGATATGTATATATTTTTCAAAACAGCCATAAGATAAATTTATCTATATAAAAAGTTACATTTTATGTTTCAACATTAACTTTTTTGATGCACATGAACTAAAATAACTTTTCTCGACTATACTAAGGTAATTTTGTCATTTTCCTGGCATCTGTGTCATTTTCCTGGCAGTTGAAATTTGGTGCATTTTTATTTTAATTATTTTCTCGTGCAAAAGTCAACAAACTTCACTGCTCTCTACTACCTATTAATGAAGATAACTAAAAGAATGTAAAAAAAAAAAAAAAAAATGGGTATTTTGATGACTTTAAATTTGAATGTTTTTTTTTTTTCAAAATGTCGTATTTTCAGAGAATGACCCATACTCAGATAATATCTTAGCCAAATAGAAAAATACAATACTTCACCGCTTTTTATCGCCATCAATACCGATGTAAAATTTTTAATTTTCTCATAAATTCTTTCTTTTTCAAATTGTGTTCAACACCGATGCAAACATTTTTAACATTCTCATTCAAAATCTTTTTAAATATAGCGTCCAAGCTCAAAATTTAAATTCCGATCCTGTAGCACGGGCTATGTTGCCAAAGTAAGAGTATGCTGTTAAGACAATGGTTAAACACAAAATTGCACCAACAAACACTCAGCCTTTTGACTAAACAATGGTTTTGTTGGCGAGCTGTGAAGCGGAAGTATTGACGGAGTTTTTAAATGTGGTGAACTTATCACCACAGTACTGTCGGCCCTGCTTAATCGGGTAACGGATAAACGACGCTTATACGAATAAAATATCCTGAAACCGAATATTCCCCATGCCATAGACGCAATGTTAAAAATCCCCACTTAATCGAATAATATTTCTTGGAACCGACAGTATTCGTTTAAGATGGGCCGGCAGTATCTACAAAACGGAGATGTTGAATATTTGGAGAAATTCGTTCTTTATTCCCCACCAACAATCGCAAAATGTTGAAATTTGACTTTATTTTGGTACCTTATTTTCCAAAAAACGAAACAAGCAAGTTTGTACAGTAAAGTTAAAGTAAAATAAGGGATTAAAATGGCGAAAAATGAGAAAGTTGCCTGTAGTGCTGTTTACTTGCTCGAGTAGTATAAGTGTTAGTATAATGGTAATGCTTGCAGTAGTAGAAATTAGGGCAGCTTTACGATGCCTTTCGCAGATTCTTAAAGAGGTTTGCAGATTTTCTCTGAATAGCAAACTTATTTTTTGCTTTCTACCTGAATCTGTAGACTTTAATGTAGAAAAATGCAGCTCAGAATGGAACAGAAAAAAAAGTAAAAGCTGAAAATACACTAAAATCTATGAAGGAGTCCTCAGTGGTTAAGAGGTCAAAAACATTGGCCCCAACAGCTGCCTGCACCTAAGGTTTACTTTTTGCCGGTAGGAACTGCCTAACTGGTAAAAATCATCAAAACTAAAAAAGTCTCTAGTAGTTCTGGTAATTACAAAATGATATCCATTCAAGAAAACTAAAAATTTTGGAAAACAAAATGCATTGCTATTGTCCTTAACCAAGTTCAGAGAGAGAACTATTTAATTGTAATTGCAAATGCATGTAATATTTGGAATAGTCTAATAAAGAAACTAGAATTGTATGAATGCTTAAGGAACGAAATAGACTGACAAATTTTAGCAAGTAGTTGCTGATTGTTATTTGCCGGTTCATGTACTTTATCTAAAGTGCTTGTGATTGAAATTACCATAGGCTCAAGAAAAAAGTGCTAGTATTTTACTTGCTAATGCCAATCCAGATTTTGTTTCCTAATATCATAACTTTGCAAAAGTAATTAGTCCAATTTCCAGAGATGTATTTTTCCAGTCAAGATTTAATAACTAACCCAGGTCAAGCCCGTATCTTGAGGGGGGTCGTATCATACCCCCCCCTTAAACGACCAAATATAGCATAAATCTGCATTTTTTTGGTCTAATATTATGCAAAAAATTGTCAAACATCCTCATTTTTGCTTAAAAAAATTACTTTGTTGACCCTTCCCGAAAATGACCTCCCTCTTTAACCACAAGTTGGATCTGCCCTTGACCGAGGTACTACATAGTTCACCAGATTTAAAAAATGTGCAATAGATGAAAGCTTCATAAGTGTTCCTTGATTATGATGTCTTATTATTTCTTCTGAACTTGAGGGAATCTTCTCAATTTTGATCAGTTTTTTATCAAATTAAATTATACTTAAGTTAACATTTAATTGCTTTTCCCATGCATATTTAACGATATGTCAGTAACTTGTTTTATATCTTTTTGATGAGTTTAGTTTTTGCAATATGGATTTTAAACAATTTCTACCAGTGTTTTCAATTGCTTCGGCAGAAACTTGTCAACCCTGTCTTCGCCCCAGTACTCCATTTTATTTGGAATAATTTTATCGCCCTCGTAATTTTCAAATTTCGTATTTTATTTTCTTGCACTCCTTATGGCTGATTCATGATGATTTATAATTAGTGTTTTTACTTATCTAATACTGGTTTGCCTTTGCCTTGCAAACTATATGTTCATATTTTTTATCTATCTGTAAGACTGCTGAAAAGATTCTGTTACTGGGGTAATGCTAGTCAAGGCTGGTTGGATTTTATGGAGATTTTTATAACCAGCATTGTCCTGAGTCTAAAGTTCAAAATTAGGAAATAAAAGTTATCTGTCATAGATCTATGACAAAAAGAAAAAAGAAACTGGGTCGTATCTATACGACCTAGCTTTAATTTAGTTTGCCAAAATGTTCTGGTTAGGTGCAATTTTAAAATTTGCATAGAAAAACAAGTTATATTTCCTTATGTAATCACAAATTATCACAACAATACTAATATATATATATATATATATATATATATATATATATATATATATATATATATATATAAACTCTTTGGCTTAATTTAATAAATTTTTGCATTTTCTATAACTACATTTTTAACGGCGAGCATTGTTTTTTACAAATTAAGGGTATCCCACAAGGTTCCAATTTTTCTTCCGTTTTAGCTAATCTATATCTTCACTACTTTGAAAGAAACTACACTTATACAATCCCTAAGGCATTCAGGTATATTGACGACCTAATTATTTTCAACTATCATTCCTTTTATAACGATTCTAAAAATATTTATCCTACAGATCTTGATCTCGTTCACACTAATGATAATATTAAACAAACAGATTTTCTAGATTTGCACATCTCTATTACAGAAAATGATTTGAATATTGACCTTTATGATAAAAGACTTTCTTTTAATTTTCACGTTAATAGACTGATTACTTCGGAATCAAACATCTCTATCAAAGTTTTTCGCAATACCCTGATTAATGAAATCTGCAGGATTAAAAATATTTGTAACAAAAATAACTACATTCAAAAAAACATTAATCTTTTGAAATCTGCACTTCAATACAATAATGTTCCATCATCTTTTTATTCTAATTATCTAAAAAAAGCTGGGCTGTGTCCGGTCAATATACTGTAACCGTAGCTTTTATTTTCCTGCCCTTGGGATACTTCATTTTCAATCACACTCAACTGCAACCGTAACGTTGTTTATTTCCTACCTGCTGCATGCTTAGTTTTCAGTCTCACTCAGATGTTGTTTTTGTCTTTGGGTTTGTTCAAGTGGCTTTTCTACATTCCATGTTCCTTCCGTTTGAAGGTGAGTTTTCTGTGTTTTCTTGGTTTCTTTCAAGGCTCTCGGGGGAGATGACATGTTTTTGGGACCCTCCCACATGTTATACAGAAAGAGCCTTTTCGAACCAAAGTCGTGGTCTTCCCCCTGATGAAATGCTGCGCTTTGGTTCGCTTTTGTATTTTGGTTTTCATCTTCTCATATTGTTTGCTTTTTTCAATATATATATATACATATATATAGATGAATTGTGCATTACAAGGCACCCTGTACTCCTCTTTTTATTGTTGTTTTTTGTGCCCCATTATTGTACTAAGTATTTTCTTGTTTTGGGCATTTTGTATTATGCTGTCGGTGCAGCGTTTTGTATTATGCTGTCGGTGCAGCGAATATTAAATGAAATGATCAGTTTACTTAGTTGCAACCCACGTACTTAAGCTATCCGCCTTTAAAAAAAAAAGAGCAGGTCAAATAAAATATATTCATAAATTTTATTTTTAATTGTTAAAAACATTTCTGGTAAGAATTTAATTCAGGCAAATAGAATTTTACTCATAAAAAAAGTAATTTAAAAGAAATTAAAATGAACTATTCAACAAAAGTGTTTCAAATACATATAGCCAAGTGCTATTGGGGGGGAACCAACAGTGCTTTAGCTCAGCGGTAACCAAAAGGTTGTTCCCCGGAAACCTAGCTCAAATTTCCTGCCCCCATTTTTTTAATGTAGGAGAAAGTAATTATGATAACGAATGATTAGCATTGACTTCTAAATTGTTAACTTTGTCCTGTAGTCATTAATAAGAATAGGGTTCTTTGAAGCAAATGATAAGCACTAAGAATTCCATGGCTAATAAGTTTGGGAATTGCCGCTTTAGCTTAAATAAGACATAACTTGGAAGACTCAAACTCTATTTGTGTAGCGGGTGCAGAAACTTTGAAATCCAAATAGTAAATTTCATCCTATTTACGTTACTTTCCATTGATGGATCATTCACAAATGAAATCACACTTCAACGGGGTTGTGAGTTTGTGAAAAGAGGGGAAGGTAGCAAGAAGTGTGACACCTTACGAATTTTATGAAAAATATCGTGACATGGGTTAAGGGAGAGGATAAGGTAAAATGTGACAATAGCAGGAAGTTTTCGGGGAGAGCCATCCTCTCAGTGTGTTTATCTGCACTGGCAGAATGTGCTATTAAAATTCTTAAGATGGGCGTTTCAGTGTGTGTGGGGGGGAAGGGTATTTTTTTCTCTCTCTCTCTTTTTTTTTTTTGTGAGCCCGCTCTCATTTGGGAGCAACAGCAATTTAAGGGATACACTATATTGCTCTTAAGGAAGAGTGCAAAACTTTTTAAGCAAGTGAAAAATATAGTTTACTAGCGGTACCCGCACGGCTTTGCCCGTGGTATAAAATTAAAAGTTCATTTGTAAAATAAGTGATATAGCAGAAAAAATTCTCTATTTTAGTTGTAATTCAACTATAATTCCTTCAAAGTATGATATAAAAATCTGGTATGGACCCCACGCTACTTAATTTTACGTGTAAATTTCTTAGAAGATGCCTTAAGTGCTAAAATAGTGTTTGGAGTGATCAAGATAACAGTTCAAACATTTATATCCCTAGTTTGCCACGAAACAATGCAAAAAAAAATGTTTTGCAATGATTAATCTCCTAAATATCGCCGATTTTAACATCATTCAGTGGATTTTTCGCAAAATATCGCCAATAGCGCCAAATTGAGTCCAAATAAAAAAAAGAAAACAATTTTTTTTCGCTGACTTGGCCATATGTCGCCAAATTTGCAGCAAATACTTGACGACCAAAAGCTTGGCGATATATTGCCAAGTGGTCACGCCAATTCATATCACTTTTGTCTGCATTGAAATGAACACTGATTTACTCCATAAAAGGGGTAAAACACCCCCTTGGAACATTCGAATGCAACCCCAAGGGGAGATGCACAAAAATAAGCTAAAAGAGAAAATAAGAACAATTTTGTTGCTCACAGAAACCAATAGAAATCTTACCAAAGTTTAAAAGAAGAAGAAAGTTTTCTTTCCTAGCTTTAAAAACAAAACAATACATTTTCCGAATTGAAACACTTTAAAAAGAACGATGCAATAACGCAATTGATACGATATTTGGTTAATCTGTGCTTTAGGTACCCTTTTCTCGCTAAATGGGCGATAGGCGCGCTAAGCGTGGTAACCCTGGCTATTTTGCGTAGTTTCTCTTAAAGCTTTCACTTCCGCGAGACAAGCAAAAACGCGCCAAGTAAGGTCCCAAAGCATTTTCACCGGGAAAAAGACAGGGTTGCCAGAGAATTGAAACAAAAAAACACTACACCTCCTCTAAAAAAAATATTACAAAATACTACTTTTTCCAAACGTTGCCAAAATCAATGTTGCTGAAATGCGAAATCTATGAAAATGAAAAAAAAAAAAAAAAAAAAATCCGCCAAATCTTTTAATTAAGTCATTAGAATATTGGAAACAGGATTGCCGGAAAAATACTACGCTCTTTATTTGGGCCGAGAAAATATTACCGTAGTATCAAAAATACTACGTCTGGCAACGCTGGAAAAAGAACGAAACAAAAATAGGTATGAACACGTAACCATGGTAACAACATGAAAAATTGATTTCCGTTGATAAAATAATTCATTTCATGTCTCTTTTCAAACAAATTTTATTCTCGAGTCGAACCATTTTAGAATCGTCTGGCTTGCTTTACTGAAGGTAAGCCTTGAATTCCGGGATTCTAAAAACAATTGTTACAGCTCTCCTGATGATCGTAGAAACTTCGAAAAAACTTCATTTTGTGCAGAAAATTTCAAGCTTTCGAATGACATAAGACTTGAAAATGTGTATAAAATATTTCTTCCCTATTTTATCGAATTTCCGCTAAGAATTCGAATAGAAAAAGAACGAAATGGAATTTTCGAAAAATCGCTTCGAGGTGCAAAACTACATGCTACAAACTAATTTTGTGCCAAGTGGCATGAAAATCGACCGAACGGTTTTGGTGCTACGCGCGTAACAGACGGAAGGAAGGAAGGAAAGAAGGACAGACAGACCCACCTACAGCTTTATTATTAG
>JAXGGA010021193.1:0-16998 GCA_038373865.1 Uloborus plumipes | reverse complement strand
ATCGGCAAGTGCACTTAAAATTAAAAAATAATTTTATTCTTTGAACACCATCGATACTACATTTAAAGATGTTTTGAAGTCGGCGCAAAAACTGTAGATAAAATCACGGGACGCGGGAGCGTCCCGCCCCGCCAAGAAAACTAAATACAAGCCGCCAAGAAATTTCCGTCGCCAAGAAAAATGTAAAAGAGCGACTAAGGACTGATTACGCGAGTAACCAAACCGGGGTTTTCACCCCTCTGTATCTCAGCCCCATAAAGATCCCTAGAGTTCATTTTTGGTATACTCAATCTCCAGCGGCCCCTGACGGCACATACTAAAGCAAAACATCCAGGACCCTCAGGGGGAGGGGTGATAAATGTTAAAAAATCGCTATTTTTCGCACTTTTTAAAAATTGTTTGACAGGGGTCCAGACTAAACGGTAACTCGGATTGAGCTCTGCTTTTGCACCCACATTTATTTTGTCCCAAAGCTCGGCATAGGGGGTTTTTCGACCCCCCACCCCCTCCCCCCTCGTTTTTATTTTCCGTATCTTTTCTCCCCGGGGGTCTTTAGTGTTGATTTTTGGTATGAATATTCTCGATGAGACATTGAGGACGTTTTCCCAAAATTTACCCCCCGGGTCATCGCACCCCGGAGTTATTAATGCTTAAAATTGGTCCGATTTCTATCTACTAGCTCTGTTCAACATCTGAGCATTTATGTTGTCATTGTTGGGCGACGAGGAAAGAAAACTCAATGATTTATAATTTCATCTGTTGCCAGTTTCTATTTGTTAACAAATAAAATATTTGTAATTGATTTTATTGCATAAGGCTTTTAAAAGGGATCTTCAATTTAGTTCATTTTAATATGAGATCGGCAGTAAGGGTTGGGTTTTTTTTTTTAAACTTTTAATTTAATCGTAGTATTGTTAGCAACTAGCTTTGTTTTGCGTCGGTTCGGGTGGTACATTGTGATTGATTTCAAATTTATCCTAGACTGAAGAAGATCCTTGAACTTTTGCACCAAATGCATGCCGCCAAGAAAACCACATATGTCGGACCGCCAAGAAAAATGTTGAAGGGAAAAAAAACATGCAAAGTAAATTTTGAAGAGAAAAAAAAAACAGGCAAAGAAATAATATTAATGCAAAAACATGTGATATCTCCCCAAAAACAACAGTGTTGTAAAAAAATCCCCCGCCAAGAAAACCTTAAATACTCAGCCTTAAAAAGTTATGATATCGAGTTTTCCCGCCAAGTTTGTGCCAAACTACAACTAACCTGTATGTATAGTTCTTTTAAATTGTTTTCAGTCCTGCCAGGCGGGAAGTTTTTACTCATTAAGCAACCACCTCACAAGACAAAGCTTCCCGCCTGGCAGAACTGAAAACAATTTAAAAGAACTATCCATACAGGTTAGTTGTAGTTTGGCACAAACTTGGCGGGAAAACTCGATATCATAACTTTTTAAGGCTGAGTATTTAAGGTTTTCTTGGCGGGGGATTTTTTTACAACACTGTTGTTTTTGGGGAGATGATGTTTACTATTGAAAATTAAGAGCGGAATATTTGTACTATTATATAAATGTGGTTATCAATGTAGTATATGCGAATGTGATTAAAGAATCTGGATTAATTGAAATTTATATTTATAGTTGAATTATAATTTCAAATGATTCTATTTAATGTTTTTGCGCCGACTTCAAAACTTATGTTCAAATGTAGTATCGATGGTGTTCAAAGAATATTTTCTTTTTCTTTTTAGAGCACTTGCCGATTGAAATTCTGAAGTCGGTACAATTTTTTTCCAAAAATATTTTTATAATTCATATTTCTTAATAATTAGTAGCAATTTTATTTAATACTTTTATATTCTTTGAAAATTAGAGGTTATCTAAAAGCAATGTGATAAGGAAAAAATTATCACCATATGAAAAATGTGTTGCAACACTGTCTATGGATATTTATTCAAACTAGAATTAGTTTTAAACTTAATATCTCCCCAAAAACAACAGTGTTGTAAAAAAATCCCCCGCCAAGAAAACCTTAAATACTCAGCCTTAAAAAGTTATGATATCGAGTTTTCCCGCCAAGTTTGTGCCAAACTACAACTGACCTGTATGTATAGTTCTTTTAAATTGTTTTCAGTTTTGCCAGGCGGGAAGCTTTGTCTTGTGAGGTGGTTGCTTAATGAGTAAAAACTTCCCGCCTGGCAGGACTGAAAACAATTTAAAAGAACTATACATACAGGTCAGTTGTAGTTTGGCACAAACTTGGCGGGAAAACTCGATATCATAACTTTTTAAGGCTGAGTATTTAAGGTTTTCTTGGCGGGGGATTTTTTTACAACACTGTTGTTTTTGGGGAGATATCACATATTTTTGCATTAATATTATTTCCTTGCCTGTTTTTTTTTTTTTTTTTTTTCTCTTCAAAATTTACTTTGCATGTTTTTTTTCCCTTCAACATTTTTCTTGGCTGTCTGACATCTGTGGTTTTCTTGGCAGCATGCATTTGGTGCAAAAGTTCAAGGATCTTCTTCAGTCTAGGATAAATTTGAAATCAATCACAATGTACCACCCGAACCGACGCAAAACAAAGCTAGTTGCTAACAATACTACGATTAAATTAAAAGTTTAAAAAAAAACCTCAACCCTTACTGCCGATCTCATATTAAAATGAACTAAATTGAAGATCCCTTTTAAAAGCCTTATGCAATAAAATCAATTACAAATATTTTATTTGTTAACAAATAGAAACTGGCAACAGATGAAATTATAAATCATTGAGTTTTCTTTCCTCGTGGCCCAACAATGAAAACATAAATGCTCAGATGTTGAACAGAGCTAGTAGATAGAAATCGGACCAATTTTAAGCATTAATAACTCCGGGGTGCGATGACCCCGGGGGGTAAATTTTGGGAAAATGTCCTCAATGTCTCATCGAGAATATTCATACCAAAAATCAACACTAAAGACCCCCGGGGAGAAAAGATACGGAAAATAAAAACGAGGGGGGAGGGGGTGGGGGGTCGAAAAACCACCTATGCCGAGCTTTGGGACAAAATAAATGTGGGTGCAAAAGCAGAGCTCAATCCGAGTTACCGTTTAGTCTGGACCCCTGTCAAACAATTTTTAAAAAGTGCGAAAAATAGCGATTTTATAACATATATCACCCCTCCCCCTGAGGGTCCTGGATGTTTTGCTTTAGTATGTGCCGTCAGGGGTCGCTGGAGATTGAGTATACCAAAAATGAACTCTAAGGATCTTTATGGGGCTGAGATACAGAGGGGTGAAAACCCCGGTTTGGTTACTCGCGTAAACAGTCCTAGTCGCTCTTTTACATTTTTATTGGCGACGGAAATTTCTTGGCGGCTTGTATTTTGTTTTCTTGGCGGGGCGGGACGCTCCCGCGTCCCGTGATCAACTGTGAGGATTTGTAAGAATGAAGGCTTTCACGGCGAAAGTAAATATTAGTTAAGGATTCCGGTCTGTTGTGCCGTTGTAGGAATGGCTTTAATCCATACGTTTCGATCGCAACTGCGGCGGTCAATTGCCGGCTGGGTCAGACTGAAAAGTCGGCGATCGCGGAGCACACTTTATGGAATCCATGATATAAAATTCAAAGAGGCCAAAATAATTTCACAGACTTCAAATTTTTCCCCCAGATTGAATAGAGAGGCCATAGAAATCTTCAAATACTCAAATAATTTTAACAAGAAGGAGGAAGAAGTAAAAGTTAACAAGCTTTGGCATCCGGTCATCTGTCAATCCCGAGCCGGAAGGTAGAGGGCGCTGCGTTTTCAATTCAAAATTTTGCAGCAGTTCGAAATTTCGCATCAGTCGCCAAATTAATCAACGACACCCACTGAAGATGACCGCCGTAGTTGCGATCGAAACGTATGGATTAAAGCCATTCAGACCACGGCACAACAGCCCGGAATCCTTAAATAATATAACTGTGAGGATTGTTATTACTGTTAATAAAATTATTCATCATAGTTTCTTAGTGAAGGTGTACTTTAAAGAGTAATATTGATACAAATAATTTTTCGGCCGATTAATCGGCCCGATTTTGCAGATTAATAATAATTTGCAAAGTGGCCGATTAATCGGTGCATCCCTAATAGTTACCCAAAACCACTCGTCTTTTTCCAACTGAATTTTTTAGAATTTTTTATTTCATTTTTTTTTTTTTATTTTTTCAAACATTTTTACTGCTGTCTGTCACAATACGAAAATTTAAACATCGTGAAATATTTCAACCTCATGTCTAATATAATCAATTTTCGGTTATGTTCGTATAAAATAAAACCAGCGGGTGACAGAGCTCCGCTCGAAGAAAACAGGTATCGAAGCTAACTCGAAGATTTAAATTTTCAATTGTAATTTATCAAAACAATACATGCTATAAGAAAATTTGTGAAACCATTGGTGAAAAGATAACCTGTTAAAGTGCACCATTGTAAACTATTCTAAATAAAGTTAGAGTTTGGAAAGGGAACTATTCTATACAAAGATAAAGTTTGAAAAGTCATAGGAAATAAAATGTAATTGATAATAAAAAATTGTACAATTAAAGAAATGGTACAAAGTGAGCAGTGTAAAGATTGAAGTGTGTTGAACTTCAATATTTTTCACAAATTTATTTAGAAAAACCAAACCCAGGGCCAGATTACCAATTAGGCACAGTAGGCACGTGCCTAGGGCCTACGAAGACCAAAGGTCTTAGGGCTTTGAAAAAAAATATATTGAAATAAAAATACCCCAAAAACTTATAAACATTTTTATATTATATAGTGAAGGTCAAAATAGTATATGTAAATACAAACACACAAAAAATACGAATACAAAACGTTTGGTTTACTAAGTAGATCCTAAAATAACTCCTTTTTTCGGGATTTTGACACAGCGAATTCGTGTATTATATCTTCAAAATTAATGCCGCGAGCGACATCACTTTCAATACACAGAAGGCCCAGTGACGAAGTTCTCTCTTGACCCATAGTTGAACGCATAAAATTTTTTACAAGCTTCAACTTGGAGAATGATCTTTCTCCTTCTGCATTCGAACCCAATATCGAAAGGTATATGCGCAATGCAATATTAACATTTGGGAAACTTGACACAAGTTTATCCTTTATTTGTAATTTGATGAGATCCGTTATAGAGGTGGTTTTGGGGTACAAATTTGAAAAAATCAAATACTCATCAACAAAGTTTTCTTCTAAGTCAGACGGATACATTTTTACCAGAGCTTGAGTCTTAACCTTGATAATGTCCTCGGTCAGTGTATTATCCGTAAGAAAACTAAATGTGTCATCAAGGCCGGTATACGCAGTGCGTCTCTTTGTCATTTCAGCGCAAAGCATATCCAGAACAATAAAAAAAAAACATTAATCTTAAAGGAATCTTTGGCGCTGCGAGAGGGAGTCTCATCTGGCCCTTCACTAGGTTGAAATAAGTAGAGTATAAAAACAACTTTTCTTTTCTTTACTTAAATTACCTTTAATAAATTTAACTTCCAGTTTTTAAACTAAAGATTGACTTGGGGTTGAGCGTGATTAAATCAAGCACAGGCATACACGCTCTATCGTAGTGTTTACATATTAACTTATTACACAACTGAGCTACTAAAACAAAAGACCTTAGCAGCAGGGAAACCCTCTCGATCGCGCGCAAGCGTTTGGTGGTGGGCATGGAAACGTGGCCAACAACTGTGTCAAATGCATATGCCCGTCCGAGAGGTTTTCCCGGCGAAATCACAAGACTTTATCCGCCGGGCCGGCGGCTAAAGTCTTGTCATGTTCATGTACTAAAACCCTGGAATTCTGCATGGAATTTGGTTGATATAAAAGTTGCTTTGTTGCAGATAAACTCAATTCTGGAATTATGGCTATTGAAAATGGCTCTATCTATATCTATAAAAATGAGTGTATGTATACTTGTTCTCTATACAAATCCACAGTTTGCGTCAGATTTTCATCAAACTTGACACAGAGGTTCCTTGATGCCCTAGAATTCTCATAGGCGGGGTCTTGAAATTTAAAAAAATCTAAAAAGCTCAAATTCAAGTTTTTGGCAAAAAATGACCCTTTTAAAGGAATCTAGCCTGTTATTAGGAATATTTTTTAAATCGACATGAGCCTTTAGGTTACAAATTGATAAAATTTATGGTATTTAAATATTAGCATTTTCCAACACAGATTAAAATTAAAACAATGACTTTTCATTTCAAGGCTCACCTATTTCATTTTAGCATGAAATAAGTCAAAAACAGTTAAACTGCTTTTTTTTTTCTTTTCAACTGATAGAGATAAACCTTTAAAGCGAGAAAGTAATTTATTTCTAATTTATCAACCTTTCTACCTCGAGGCTCGGAAACAACGAATTCGAAAAACATAAATTTTTGAATTGTAAGTATATTTAGCTACCACTCTGCAAAAATGCCTCCGAAGAAACGGAAAGCAATAGGACAAGTTCATCCTAAGGCAAAAAAAACGGCTGAAAAACGTGAAAA
Organism: Uloborus plumipes; assembly: GCA_038373865.1. Taxonomy (NCBI): domain Eukaryota; kingdom Metazoa; phylum Arthropoda; class Arachnida; order Araneae; family Uloboridae; genus Uloborus; species Uloborus plumipes. The sequence continues at coordinate 10,495 of JAXGGA010021193.1, read as the reverse complement.
TGAGAGTCCTGGGGCCCTACTCTGAAACTTCCTGGAACTTCCAGTGACGTTTATTACTCCCTCACGACAAGCAACAATAGCCGAAAAAGTAGTCGCTTATAAAATTTTGTTCTACTCTGAAAGCCCTAATGTGCCCAAGCGAGAATTTTCTCTCCTTCTACCGCGTATCGAGAAGGAAAAACGATTGACCAATCAAATGACAGTATTTTTAGTATATCTCACTCGGGTTACATCAACATTCGCGCGTGCATTTTGCTTTAACTTTCTGGTTTAGCTTAGCCTCCGAAATAGATGGTAAAAAGATTTGAGAGCCAAATATTAAAAGCATTCGGGCAGATTAAGGTGTTGTGTTTCAGGAATTTAAAAATATTAGAATTTTAAATCGCAATTAGTACATCTTTTCAACACATACGAGCATACAAGCGTAAGCGAAGTAAAGTCGAAATACATTATACGAATTCATTTCAATGTATCAAATACTTCGACTAAACATGAAAAAATTTATAAATACTTTTAAAAAATAATACTAATATTTAAAAATATTTGTTAAATTAAATCATTTAACTTTATGACTTTGTTTTCAGCGATATTTTGACTTTATCGCAATAATAGTTTTAAATTCAGGCGTTAAGTAAAAGTTCCCTTTTTGCGTTACTCATTTTTGTTTTCGCAATAATAGTTGTATTTTCAGTCCTTAAATGCTAAGTAAAGAAAAATCACATGTCTGGGCAGGGCAGAAAAAGGCCTTAAATCCATATAAAGTTTTTAAAATGGAGAAATTTCATATCACACTATGACAAGATAAAAAATAAATTTAAAAATACTCTTTCGAAAACTTGAAATCCAAAATATTTTACTACTTCATTATATTGTTTTTATTTGGGGGGGGGGGGGGCAGCACATAAAGCTCTAGCTCAATGTCCTACAAAGTCGTGCCCTGTGTCTAGGTATCACTTTTTCAAAACGTGTATTTAAAAATTTGTTGTGTGAGAGGGGTAAAAATTACTGCATGTGCTGCACTTTTTGCAATGATTTTGATAGACTCAATTTTGTTTTTCACGATATTTTGGCCTTTTCGCAATAAGATATATATATTCACTCTCTAAATATTAAGTACAAGTCCCTGTTTTTGGGGCAATGCATAAGAGAGAAATCTGGTATGGACCCCACACTACTTCCTTTTACGTGTAAATTTCTTATAGTCTAAGATCCCACCGCAGTTTATCTACACTCATAGCGTACACTCATCACGTTTATATCAAATTAAAGCACATGTTTTTCTGAATGTGATGCACTAAGTCTTCGTATGTAAAAGTGCCCGAAACCTATAGGCAGCCTGGTCTAAACGGGACATTTGAATGTAGTATTTCTACACTCATTGCGTACACTCATCACGTATATATCAAATTAAAGCTGAGTTTTTCCTGAATGTGATGCACTAAGGCTGCCTATGTAAAAGTGGCCGCAACCTCTAGGCAGCCTGACCTAAACAGGTCACATGAATGTAGTATTTCTACACTCATCGCGTACACTCATCACGTATATATCAAATTAAAGCTGATTTTTTTCTGAAAGTGATCTTCTAAGACTGCCTCTGTAAAAGGGGCCGCAACCTGTAGGCAGCCTGCATAATAGGTCACATAAATCTCAAATTTTTTCACTCATCACATGTATATCAAATTAAAGCAGATTTTTTTCTGAAAGTGATGCACTAATCTTCCACTGGAAAAGTGGCCGCAACCTATAGACAGCCTGGTCTAAACAGGCCACATGAATGTAATATTTCTACATTCATCGCGTACACTCATCACATATATATCAAATTAAAGCTGATTTTTTTCTGAAAGTGATGCACTAAGGCTGCCTATATAAAAGTGGCCGCAACCTGCAGGCAGCCGGGTCTAAATAAGTTACATAAACGAAGAATTTGACATTTATGTGACCTGCTAGGCAGGCTGCCTACAGATTGCGGCCACTTTTACATAAGCAGCCTTAGTGCATCACTTTCAGAAAAAAATCAGCTTTAATTTGACATATACGTGATGAGTGTACGCGATGAGTGTAGAAATACTACATTTATGTGACGTGTTTAGGCTAGGCTGCGTAGAGGTTGCGGACACTTTTACATGGGCAGCCTTAGTGCATCACGTTCAGGGAAAAATCAGCTTTAATTTGATATATACGTGATGAGTGTACGCGATGAATGTAGAAATACTTCATTGATGTGACCTGTTATGCCAAGCTGCCTACAGGTTGCGGCCACTTTTACATAGGCAGCCTTAGTGCATCACTTTCAGAAAAAAATCTGCTTTAATTTGATATAGACGTGATGAGTGTACGCGATGAGTGTAGAAATACTACATTCATGTGACCTGTTTAGGTCAGGCTGCCTAGAGGTTGCGGCCACTTTTACATAGGCAGCCTTAGTGCATCACATTCAGGAAAAACTCAGCTTTAATTTGATATATACGTGATGAGTGTACGCAATGAGTGTAGAAATACTACATTCATATGTCCCGTTTAGGCCAGGCTGCCTATAGGTTTCGGGCACTTTTACATACGAAGACTTAGTGCATCACGTTCAGAAAAAAATGTGCTTTAATTTGATATATACGTGATGAGTGTACGCTATGAGTGTAGATAAACTGCGGTGGGATCTTAGACTATTAGTAGTTGCCTTAAGTGTTAAAAAAAGTGCTTGGAGTGAGCAAGGTAACAATTCAAATATTTACTCCCCTAATCTACCACGAAACAATGCAAAAAATATTTTACAATGGTTATTTTTCTAAATATTGCTGATTTTAATATCATTTAGTGAATTTTTCGCAAAATATCGCCGATAGCGCCAAGTTGAACCCAAATTCAAAAAATAATTTTTTCGCCAAATTTGTCGCCAACTTGGCGATATGTCGCCAAGCTGGTGTCAAACACTTGGCGACCAAAAGCTTGGCGACATGTCGCCAAGTGGTGCCGCCAATTCATATCACTTGAGTCTGTATTGAAATTAACATTGATTTACCCCAAAATAGGGGTAAAAGACCCCTTTGGGAACATTAGAATGCAATCACAAGGGGAGGTGCACAACTAGACCCCCCTCAGAGCCTACATACCAAGCTAGAAGTTTCTACGGCATATAGTTTTTGAGTTATGCGAGCCACATACGCACATACATCCGCACATACGTACATACAGACGTCACGAGAAAACTCGTCGTAATTTACTCGGGGGTGGTCGAAATTGATTTTTCGGCTCTTTGTATGTTGTTAGGTACATATGCACGTGCTGACAGGTCGAAAAAACTACGCGACATTCATTCAGGGGTGAGCAAAGTCAAAATTTAGACCGAAATTTGAGTGAAATTTTTTTCGTGATCACAATACTTCCTTTACTACGTAAAAGGAAGTAAAAATGGAGATCCTAAATCGCATGCATGCGGATCTTTTTTCCAAAATGCATTTAAAACACTTTATGTTTGAGAATTGAAAGAAACAAATTCATGTTTTATGCTTTTGCTATCATTTTAAGACTTGAAAAACGATGATTCAATTATTCTGTGAGTAAAAATTAAACTTAAATACAGTACGATAAAAACGAAGTGCTCCTCCCCCCCTCCCCTGGTAGAAAATAGAATTTGAGTAAAGAGCTCATTTTATTAAAGGAAATGTATTCCTCCCCCTTGGGTTAGATTGACACCCTGATTAAATAAATATATAAATTCAAGTTTTGGGCATACCTTAAAATAATTTCAATTTTAAAAATTTTGGCCAATTTCTCAGTAAAATAAGATGATTATAGATAATCGGCAAAGTTGCAGAGTTCCAATTACTGCCGATAAATGGATGCCTCTCCCAAATTCAAACTCAAAATAAAGAAAAAATCTTGACTCTCAATGAAAAAACATACTAAACCACATTTTCAGAACTTATAAACATTATAGCACACTCCGCGTTGAGAAAAAATTGAATAAACAAACAGCTTCTCACTGCCGAGGAAGGCATCTCACGTCTTCTTACCCTGTCGTAAACTTCTCGGCGCGATTCTAGATACCTTAAATTAGAAGTGGCTTTGAGATTAGCGATTATTCGTGTCTCAAGAGATGTGACGTCACGGGGCACAAACAACCCGTATTCTCGGTATCGACTATATTGACGATACAATGAGAGTAGGGCCCCTGAGGAGAGAAATCGAAGACTTGCGACAGTGCACATTAGAGATATGACGGCTAGAGCATCAGAAAGCAATGAGCAGCGTGAGTATCGTCTAAGAGATAGAGCAACTAGATCAAGACAATCGGAGACAGCGACACAGCGTGAGATTCAATTGCAGGAAATGAGGCAGAGAAACAGACAATCAAGAGCTGCTCCAAACTTCACCTTAGCAATGGAAGGATTTGACTACGATCCTCTAAAAGATTATTCGAGCCATGTTAGTACTAACATTGGGAAAATGGAAATTATTTGCAGTTATTGTCAAGCAAAAAGGTTTAGGTCAGAGTCATCAGGTATTTGCTGCAATAACGGAAAAGTTAAACTACCTATTTTACGACTGCTAACACAAGAGCTTTTGACGTACACAGCAGGGAATACACCAGAGTCGAAACATTTCCTAAGCAACATAAGAAAATATAATGCGTGTTTCCAAATGACGTCATTTGGTGCCACATCAATTCTTCAACAGCGTGGTTTTCCCTGAACGTTCACAGTGCAGGGACAAGTTTACCATAAGGCAGGATCATATTGCTCCCTTTACCAAATCAGTCACCAAAATTTCTACAGCTGTACTTTGTTGGCGATGAGCAAAGAGAAACTGAACAAAGATGCTCTTACATTTCAGGAATAAGACAGCATATTGTGCTTATCTTGCAGAAGATGTTTCATGAGCATAACAGTCTCATCAGATCGTTTAAGACCTCATTGGAAAATATGCCAACTGATGAATACAAAGTCAACATAAGAGCAGACAGAAGGCCTGCAGGGGAACATGAACGTCGGTATAATGCTCCTCAAGTGGATGAAGTTGCAGTAGTATTATCAGGAGACGAGTTTGACCAACGAGACATCATCATTCAAAAAAGGGGGTACACTTTGCAGCGCATTTCAGAAACGCATCGCTACTATGATGCTCTTCAGTACCCATTATTATTTCCTGGTGGGGATGATGGATATCACTTTAATCTAAGGCAAATCAAACAAGCAACAGGTGAAATTACCAACAAGAAAGTTTCATCGATGAATTTCTATGCGTATAGGATAGAATTATGCGTATTAGGTTCGTGATGCGTATAGGTTCGTGAAGTTGAAAATAACCATTTATTAAACTGCAGGCAACTATTCTAACAATTCATCGTAGACATGTACGCAAAAATTGAAAGTGAGCGCCTTCTTTACGTTCGTTTAAATCAACGTAAATTGCGAGTAGAAGAGTATATCCATCTTCGAGATGCAGTGATAAACGACGGGAACACTGAAAATCTAGGTTTTTTAACTATATTACCATCTTCATTTACAGGCAGTCCTAGACATATGCATGAATACTCGCAAGATGCGATGACTTACGTAAGAACTTACGGTAGACCGGATTTATTTATCACTTTTACTTGCAATCCGGCTTGGCAAGAAATAAAAGAGATGCTATTTAATGGTCAATCTCCCAATGAGCGCCACGATTTAATTGCGAGAGTCTTCAGGCAGAAGCAGATACAATTAATTAATGTTATTACCAAATGTCATGTGTTTGGAATTCCAAAATGCTGGCTTTACACCATTGAGTGGCAAAAGCGAGGACTTCCACACTCGCACAACTTAATCTGGCTTGCCAAAAAAATTCAACCTGCACGGATAGATGACATTATATCTGCTAAATTGCCTTGCCCAGAACGAGATCCTCAGCTTTTCGCAATAATAACAAAACACATGATTCATGGACCATGTGGAAATTTAAATCCAAACTCGCCATGTATGAAGGACAGAAAGTGCTCAAAAAGGTACCCACGTAATTTGATCAAAGAAACACAAACTGGAGTTGGTGGCTACCCACTATATAGACGTAGAGCTCCAGAAGATGGAGGATTCGTGGTAAACCTTCATGTACGTGGCAATTCAGAAATAGCAGTCGACAACAGATGGGTTGTTCCATATTCTCCGATTCTTTCAAAAATGTTCCAGGCACACATTAATGTAGAATACTGCAATAGCATAAAATCTATCAAATATGTCTGCAAATACATCTACAAAGGCAGCGATATGGCCGCTTTCGGGTTAGGCAACGAAAGAATGACTGACGAAGGATGCAGTAAGCTGGGCAGGTATATTAATAGAAACGAAGCAGTTTGGCGAATTTTAGGATTTTCAACTCATGAACGACACCCAACTGTATTTCATCTCAGTGTCCATGTAGAAAATGGACAAAGGGTGTACTTCAAGCCAGAAAATGCCGCCAGACTGGTTGATAATCCATCGAATACGATGTTAACTGCGTTCTTTCAACTGTGCCAACAGGATCCTTTTGCAAGGACTTTACTGTATCATGAAATTCCTAAATATCACACTTGGAATGCATCGACCAAAGTTTTTTGCAGAAGGAAAGCTGGTCAATCTGTCCCTGGACATGAAGTTGTCACGACGGATGCCCTGGGTCTTGTATATACAGTTCACCCTAATAATGCCGAATGCTATTTCATGAGAATCCTTCTACATGCAGTTAGAGGACCCACATCTTTCCTACATTTAAGGACTGTTGACGGCAAAGTCTGTCAGACCTTCAGAGAAGCCTGTGAGAAGTTAGGTCTACTGGAAGGAGACAAGCACTGGAATGCCACATTGCGAGAAGCTGAACAAAACTCTCTACCCGAGCAAATGATAAATCTTTTCGCAATAAGTCTAACTGCATGCTGCCCGTCCAATCCATTAAATTTATGGGAAACATATAAAGAAGCTTTAAGTGAGGATATTCTCGCTTAAGTCTAAAGAGCAAATCCGACATTAGAAATTACATTTACTGCAGATATCTTTGACGAAGCTTTGACCAATCTTGAAAACAAATGTATTAACATAAGTAGCAAGCCATTACAGCAACTTGGCTTGCCCGCACCATTGCGAGACAGACAATTCGTGCTTCAGGCAGATTTCATGCGAGAAAAGAACTACAATGTTGAAGAATTGAATGCATATGTCGCTGAAAAATTACCCCTTCTAAATCATGACCAAAGACAAGCATTTAACATCATTATAGATCACTTAAAGGAACAACAAGGCAGTATCCTTTTTACTTCCTTTTACGTAGTAAATTAAGTATTGTGATCGCGAAAAAAAAATCACTCAAATTTGATTCTAAATTTTGATTTTGCTCACCCCCGAATGAAAATTCCTTAGTTTTTTTGACCTGTCAGCACGTGCATATGTACCTACCAACATATAAGCAGCCGAAAATTTTTTTTCAACCACCCCCGAGTTAATTACGACGAGTTTTCCCGTGACGTCTGTATGTACGTGTGTGCGTATGTATGTGGGTCGCATAACTCAAAATCTATATGTCGTAGAAGCTTCTAGCTTCGTATGTAGGCTCTGAGGATGGTCTAGTTGTGCACCTCCTCTTGTGGTTGTATTTGAATGTTCCCAAGGGGGTGTTTTACCCCTTTTTTGGGGTAAATCAGTGTTAATTTCAATGCAGACTCAAGTGATATGAATTGGCGCGACCACTTGGCAATATTTCGCCAAGCTTTTGGTCGCCAAGTGTTTGACGCCAACTTGGAGACATATCGCCAAATTGGCGACAAATTTGGCGAAAAAATTATTTTTTGAATTTGGGTTCAACTTGGCGCTATTGGCGATATTTTGTGAAAAATTCACTGAATGATATTAAAATCAGCAATATTTAGAAAATTAACCATTGTAAAATATTTTTTGCATTGTTTCGTGGCAGATTAGGGGAGTAAATATTTGAATTGTTACCTTGCTCACTCCAAGCACTTTTTTTAACACTTAAGGCAACTACTAAGAAATGTACACGTAAAAGGAAGTAGTGTGGGGTCCATACCAGATTTTTTTAAATGCTGCTGGCGGCACAGGAAAAACGTTTTTGACAAATTTAATTTTGGCAAAAATTAGGTCTCAAGGAGATATTGCTCTTGCAATCGCTTCTTCAGGCATTGCAGCAACGCTAATGGCAGGAGGAAGGACAGCCCACTCCGCACTTAAACTACTACTGAACATTGCCAGACAGGAAAATCCAACCTGCTGCATAAGCAAGGCAAGTGGTCGAGCGCAGGTACTCAAGTCCTGTAAATTAATCGTATGGGATGAATGCACGATGGCACATAGAAAGGCTTTAGAGGCCTTGGACGTCACAATGAGAGATCTGAGAGGCAACGATGCGCTAATGGGAGGAGCTCTATTACTTCTCTGCGGAGATTTTCGCCAAACTCTCCCTGTTATCCCTAAGTCAACCCCAGCCGATGAGATCTATGCCTGTTTGAAACATTCGTCTTTGTGGAGATATGTACAAACAATAACTTTAAAGCAAAACATGAGAGTACACCTAGGCAATAGAAGTGCTCAAACTTTCTCAGAAAAATTGCTGGAGTTAGGAGAAGGGAGATTACTAATCGAGTCATCTGGAAAAATAAAACTGCAATCAGATTTTTGTAATCTGTTGTCTTTCGAAGCGAGTTAATCGATGCAGTCTATCCGGCCGTTTCTCAAAACTATACTAATATGAGCTGGTTGCGCGAACGGGCCATTCTTGCTGCAAAAAACGAAGATGTTCAAGAAATGAATAAGCAAATACTTGCTATGCTGCCAGGCACAGCCGTTGAGTACAAATCTATCGATAGCGTGACAGATGTTGATGAAGCCGTCAATTTCCCAGTAGACTTCCTAAACTCACTTGACCCCTCAGGATTACCACCGCATCGTCTTACACTCAAAGATGGATCACCAATTATTTTATTACGAAATCTTGATCCGCCAAAACTTTGCAACGGCACAAGGCTATGCGTGAAAAAGTTGTCTGCCAATGTAATTGAAGCAACTATCTTAACAGGAAAAGGAGAAGGTGAAACGGTTTTTATCCCACGTATACCACTAATCCCAACGGATCTTCCTTTTAACTTTAAGAGATTACAGTTTCCAGTGAGGCTTGCGTTCTCCATCACGATCAACAAGTCCCAAGGACAGTCAATTAAGTACTCCGGAGTGGATTTGAGGTCTCCCTGTTTCTCCCACGGACTAAGGCTACTATAACTAGGAGCTGACTCGTCAGCCATTTTGTTTCCCACCAAGTGTGTTTGCTGTGTCGTCTGCAAACCAAAACCTCGCCAATGTTTAGATTTATATACAGAAAAATGGGTGGTTGTGCTGCAATAAATTGCAGCAATCACTCAAGGAATAAAATCCGAACGTTTAGGGCGCTTTTCCACTTACCGACACGGCAACGATAAATCGTAAGCGATTGTCGGCATCCGACATTGGAGCACGCAAAATGCATTAAAATATGCTATGCGCTTTTCCATCTCCCGATTCCAGGACGATTGTGCCGTCTCCGACCGAACGCTGTCGTTTGTCGTCTCATTCGTGTCGGATGGCATCCGTCTCGCCTTTAAAATCGGGACGATATTCATCCATCTGTTTACTTTCTTCGAACGAAAGCAATGGCGTTTAAATTCGACATCTCTGCATTAATAAAATATAAGTTTCAATTTGCAGACGATTGATAAAAGATGTAGCAATAAAAGATTTGAATCATTTTATTTTATACTTTGTTTCATTAATTGTAGCGCAGACGATTTTTAATGCTTCAAAAAAGATTGAATTTTCATTCTGAACTTTCTTCGATGAGCAACACAGTAGTCATGGCATTCAAATTTGACGTGTCTGTTTTGGGTGAATTAATTTAGCAGTGACTGTGTCTATGGGATAAGCGAAATATTTTATACAAAAACAAAATTCACAGGGAAAAAGCCCGGGAAGAAGTTTTTAGATTTTTAGATGAGGAATATGACTGCAAAACTTCTACAGACAAGAAAGAAACAGGTAATTTCAAAGAGCATTGTTCGTAACTATAAAAATATATTATGCACTTTAGATTAAACTACTTGTGTTAAATAACCTTGTCCAGATTTTAAATTTTTACTATTATTTGTAAATTTAGTAAAAATATTTAAAATCACCTAAAATATTTTCGCAATTTCTTGAAAAGTGTATAAAACTCGCCTACAATGTAACTTTCTTTAAAAATATCGTACACCCAATACCACCTCTTAATTTGTTTTCTTTTTCTCATGAGGGAAAGCAAATATAGTAGTCGTAATCTGCTAAATTGAGCAGCTATAATAATATACGTGCGAACACAGTGCTGTTTTGAAATGAAATGCGGTGAAAAATGACCCTTTCGGGGAAACGATATCGTTTGAGTGGAAAAGCAGTAAAATAGACGATACGACACCGTACTTATCGGTGCAGTATTACCGTCCTACTTTCGTCGTTGTCGTGTCGTCAAG
>JAXGGA010021192.1:0-17000 GCA_038373865.1 Uloborus plumipes | reverse complement strand
ACTGGAAATGCTTATGTGCAGCTACTTGGAGATCACTTGCAGCCATTCATGGACTTCATGTACCCAAACAACGATGGGATTTTTATGGATGACAATGCGCCATGTCACCGGGCCACAACTGTTCGCAATTGGTTTGAAGAAAATTCTGGACAATTCCAACGAATGATTTGGCCACCTAGATCGCCCGACATGAATCCCATTGAGCATTTATGGGACACCATCGAGAGGTCTGTTCGTGCCCAAAATCCTGCCCCATCAACGCTTTCACAATTATGGACGTCTATCGAGACAGCATGGCTCAATATTCCTGCAGAAGACTTCCAACGACTTGTTGAGTCCATGCCACGTCGAGTTGTTGCACTTCACCGGGCAAAAGGAGGGCCGACACGATATTAAGAGGTATCCCATGACTTTTGTCACTTCAGTGTATTACATGCATAATTTATTGAAAATGATGAAAACTAATTTTATTAAATTCTAAAAAAAAAGCATAATGTCTGAAAAAAATTTGAACAAAGATTAAAATTAAATTATGGCTAAAATTTTTTCCAAAGGCATAACGACTTTTAACGCAGAAATTAATTTGTTTCTAGTTATTGAGATCGATGGCGGATTTACCAAGTCACACATGTCGCAACTGTGACACAAGAGCCCGGAAAGGAATTTAAACTGCACATGAAAAAATTTTCACGTTAAACAATGGGCTCCCAAAATGTATTGCGGCAGGCTCTCAAGTGTGGGAGTCCTATGGTCATTGATTTAAATCAGTGAGTAAAAAATGCATTGAAACAAATTAAAAGAGGAAGAAAAAAATGTCAATTTAAAACTAACCGTTAATATCGAAAATTCGCTGCTTGAAGCAATCTTTATTTTTTTTTTCTTACCGCATCAAATGGATTTTTTGGAGCTCCAGCAAATTTCACGGAGATATGTCTTCCACCGTGGCAAAGTTCCTTATGTTTTCGTTTATAATCGTCATCAAAATTAGTTCCACAAATTAAACACTCAACTTTATATCGTTTACGAATTATCTTCATTGCAAGCAAAATCAATAAATTAAGAAAAACAGATAGATGTATTTCAGTGCTATAATTAAAACGAAAAACAATATTGAACTAGTTCGACGGTCGATTCTTTTTCGTAGCGAAGAAAGTCAAGAAATGGAACTAAATAAATGAAGCTAAGCAGATAATATTTTTCAGTGCGAGAAATGAGAAAATCTGCTAGTGAAGCAAAAAAAATCTGAAGTCACCGCACATAATATTAGAGCTCTTTGCGTTCAAAGTGCAACATTTATGCATTGCAGCATTCTCACTATACATTATCCGTCTTGTCTGGAGTCATTCTACACACACTATGTAATTCACTGAAAGGCGCCAAGGAAAGAAACGGTTTCGTTCATAGAAAATAACGTTAATGAAAGAATGAGATATCTTTTTATTAATCGGATCTTCTCATTTCAAAGATGACTAATGTATAGCAAAAAAAAAAGAAAGATTGCAAAAAAATATTTCAATACGATTCCTCAATGTGCCGAATCGTTGTCCGATTTTGCCGAATGAGGAAGATGTTTGGGAGGTCCCGGTGACCTCCCTGGACCTCCCTTCGGGGCGCTCCTGTTGACCCCCCTAAATGACAAACTAGAGTAATAGTCATAAATCAAAAATTTAAATAAAACTATCACTTATGAAAATGCATTCTTCTGTAACTTGCATTCATTACTGCACGAACAGCTGTTCTGTATACACACTATATATAACTGCTGTCACGCAAAGAGCAAAAAATATACTTAGCAGTATATTAAATATACCTGCTGAGTATTATGCTCAATATTGTTAAACATCAGTAATAGCCGATAATATTAGTTTGTGAATAAATGAGTTAGATTTATCTGAAATTTTACCCCGCGACATGAGTTAATCGCTCAAATTTGAACCTTGTTTTCTGTACTTTAATTGCTCGACTATAACGCGCAATATACGTACGATATATATTTCATTGAAAGAGCATATAATTCTTAAAACTTGTAAGCACGATCAAAGCAATTGCACAAAATGTGTTTGCCGTGCTGTGACATTTTCTGTCGCTTTCCGTAATTCGGAGAATTCAGAAATCCAGACCAGATTATTTTGAATAAAAAAAAATTACCACAGAAGATAAATAAAATAACCATATACAGAGAACTCTCACTTATACGCCACCTCATTTATAAGTCTTTTTCACTTATACGACGATTTTGAATGGTCCCAACACATTCCATAGCAAAATAATGGTAGTATCATTCGTTTATGAGTCACTCTATAGATAAATATTTCACTTATGCGCCGAATTTTCCATATAATGTAAAGAAAATAATTTATTTTATTTTCAATTAACTATAACGCATCGTTTTTAACTGAACAGTTTGTAATTAAGCACGCTACAATTTTTGTTCTCTCTTTATCGTTGTAGTTACGTTACAGTAATGACCCAACGGTTGTAATATGTCCCTTTTCTATAGAAACATTATTATTCATTTTCTCATGAGAATCTATGCTGCGTTTTAGTCCTTTGAATAGGCATGTTCACTTATACGTCTTTCTCACTTATGCGCCTTTTTCTGTTGGTCCCTTGGGCCGGCGCATAAGTGCTAGTTCACTGTATATATATTTTTTCAATAATCATCAGCCATATATCGGCAATTAGATGTTTTCCCAGGCCGATGCATTGGTCGATCGAGCCCTCATAAATTTAAAATTTTTTTATTCTTCATTTAAACTATTTCTTCTTACTTAGGTAACTTACAAATATCAACATGATTCAAATAAAATGTCTAAATATATAACTTGTGTCATTAATTATTGCCTCTGGCTTAGGTTCTTAACTAGTAACCATTTATTTATTCGCATTGAGAATAAACCTTCCAAAAAACTCACCAAACTCAAGGATCGTAGTCGAAAAGCGTGGAGTCGAATTTCTGCAAAGCACTTAGCCTTAGTGCGGAAAATTTGTGACTCCCCAACACTAATTGCTGGGCAAAATGTCTTGACCCTGAGTTAATGCCTTCTGCTCTGGCAAGAGGCTTGAAGTTCAGAGATTTTTGGGAAAAAATCGAAAAAAGGAGAAAACTTACAGAATATTTTAAAATCCACAGAAGGTTAAGCCTTAGGGCCCTGCTCCACATCGACGTAAAGCAGAAAAATTAGGCAGAAGCGTAAAATGGATTCAATGGTGTTCCTATGGAAAGTACCCGGATTTTCGGTTTCTGCCTTCAGTTTCGGTCGCGTTTTACGCTGATGTGGAGCATGGCCCTTAGTGCTGAAAATTTGTGACTTCTTAACACTAATTACTGAGAAAAATTTCGTGACTCTGAGTTAATACCTTTTGCTCTGGCAAGAGGCTTGGATTTTAGAGATTTTTAGGAAAACAAGAAGTTCTGTCAAGAACTAAACGAGCCTACTTTCCCGTACATCGACATCGGCATTCTCGCATCTGATCATTATTCTCTTGATTATCTGAGACCCCGAAAGCAGAATACTGCTAAATCGGCGACGTACGTCGCAGAACAGACATCGGGGCAGCAGAACAATTCTATTAAAAATTTAGCAACCAAAAAAAAAAAAAAAAAAAAACCGTTATCGTTCGAAAGAAAAAAAAAAGTTTCGCTCGTAGCCCATGTCTCGCAGAGCAGCAGGCCGTAATGTCGGCGCCGTAGTCTGCAATGTGCCATATAGACCACAGCAGACGTATTGACTTGAGCTTCTGAGGACCTTCCTGTTTTTTCCGCAGAACTTCAGTGATGACACTTGTGCAGGCTTCGTTTGAAATTCTGCAATCCTTCTTATTTGGGCCGCAGAACTTTAGCTACGAAACTTGCAGTATACATTCGTTATTCAAATAATGTTTCCAGCGATTATTTTTTTCCGCATGAGAATCGCGGGGACGCAAACTTAGTCTGAAATTCTGAGAGCCTTCACATTTTGGTCGCAGATCTTAAGTGACGAAGCTTGCGGTAGGTACACAAACCAGTTCTTCAAATTATGTTTGAAACAATTTTTTCCCAAGAAAGTCGCGGGGGCGCAGATTTTCAATTGAAGTTTTGCAGGTCTTCACATTTTATCCGCAGAACTTCAGTGACGACACTTTGTTTTTCTAAACCATGTTTCCTCATGAGGGAATCACGGGGACGCAAGCTTCGCTTGAAATTCTATGGGCTTTTACATTTTGGCCGCAGAAATTCAGTGACGAAGCGTGTAGTACAAATAGTTTTTCAAATTATGTTTAAAACAATTAATTCTTCCGCGTTAAAGAGTCGCGGGGAGCGGGATTCGTTTGAAGTTCTGTGGGGTGCCTACACATTTTATCCACTGAACTTCAGTGAAGAAACTTGCAGTACAAACTATAGTTATTCAAATTTTATTTCAAACAATTAATTCTTCCGTGTTAAAGAATCGCGGGAAAACGGGCTTCGTTTAAAATTCTGCGGGCCTACACATTTTATCCGCAGAACTTCAGTGACGAAACTTGCGGTACATCTTAGGTATTCGACAATAATGAAAACATTTTTTCCTCGTGAGAGAATCGCGGGAGGGGGGGGGGGGGGTTACTCGCTTGAAGTTTCGCGGTCTTTCACATTTTGGCCGCAGAACTTCAGAGACGAAACTTGCAGTGCATACTAGTTATTCAAATGACGATTAAAACTATTAACTCTATTAAAGTTAAAACTATTAAGAAAAAATATAAAAAAAGTTGCATATTGTCTGCAAATTTTTCGAATGAATAAATCAAAATGTTTGGAGAAAGGACATTTTGGGAGTCACAACGACCTCCCATCAGAGCGACCCCTAGCGGGGGGGGGGCGCAATTTTTCAAGCTCGCCACGTGCGCTGGGCCCTATAGCTACGCTACTGTGTGTGTGTGTATATATATATATATATATATATATATATATATATATATATATATATATATATATATATATATATATATATATATCAATTTGGTTGCGTTTCATTAAATTCTAAATTGCAGTGCGTTATAGGTAAAAATGAGAAAACACTTTTTGGTAACATGGTTTCTGACGGTAAATATATAATGTATAAATCTATCCTGCAGAACAATTTTGGGCAAATGATTTTGCGTCGCAGAACATCACTAAGTATTCTGCTTTGGGGTCTGAGACTTAAAATTATGTCAAACATACCTTTTTAGCACTTATAGCTGATTTCGAAAAGCAAAATATACCCCTTTCATCAGATGAAAAAGACACGTAAAAAGTAATTAACGAATAAATAAAGCTTTGTCGCACCTCCGTAGAAAAAATCCTCCATCGTTTTCAAAATAATAATAATAATAATAATAATAATAAATAAATAAATAAATAATAATAATAATAATAATAATAATAATGATAATAATAATAATAATAATAATAAATAAATAAATAAATAAATAAAAGTACAAAGAGCATCAAAACACATTTTATCAAAGAAAGGAAAAAAAATAAGAAAAAAAAAAAAAAAAACTCGTCCGTTAATAAAATGTCTCGATTTTCACTTTTAATCTGTTGCCGGTTGTTAAATATAAATAAAGAATAAAATGTTCTCGTGAATGAAAAAATTTTGTTACAAAAAAAAACATCGTCTGCCAAAAAAAAAAATAAATAAATAAAATAAAACAAATGAATAATTAAACAAAAAATCGTCTGCACAGTCAGTAATTTTTTTTCTGCGCCTGCATTTCCGCCATGTTTGCGGAGTCGGAGTCGGAATCAGAGTCCTTACAGAAGATTAGTCAGAAAAGTACGTTACAAACATTATTTATCCAAACCATTTCCTTACAAAGTTAGTTTGAAGGAAATCCGACTTTAAGTTCAGGATCAACATTCAACTTAAATTCCCCGTAGACGCTAATGTTAATTTTTTTTTCTGAACGGTTCAATATTGAACGAAAAATGGTTCAAATCAAAAAGCGAAATATGGGAATGTATGGGAAAGCCTCTCCGAGATCTTTCAAACAAAAAAAAAGTTTATTCCATGCGGACGGTTCACTCAAAAGTTATTAGGTGGGGAAAGGTTGCTTGAACGGTTCAATGTTGAACGAAAAAATGTTTAAATTGAAAATTTAAATACGGTAATGAAGTAGCCTTGAAAAGATCTTTCGAACAAAAAAAAGTTTGTTCAAATCGGGGTGTTCTGTCAAAAGTTAGCATCGCGGGACCGGTTGTTTGAACGGTTCAAAGTTGAACCAAAAATTGTCCAAATCAAAAAATCAAATATGGGAATGAGCTGCACTCGCTGAGATATTTCGAACAAAAAAAAATATTCCATTCGGAAGGTTCACTCAAAAGTTATTAGGTGGAGAAAGGTTGCTTAAACGGTTCAATGTTGAACCAAAAGTGTTCAAATTGAAAATTTAAATACCGTAATAAAGTATACTTGCCGAGATGCTTCAAACAAAAAAAAGTTTGTTTAAATCGGAATGTTCATTCAAAAGTTATTACTGGTGACAGCTTGTTTGAACGGTTCAATGTTTAACGAAAAATTGTTCAAATCGAAAATGTAGATACGGGAATGAAGTATCCTTGAAAAGATCTTTCGAACAAAAAAAAGTTTGTTTAAATCGGACTGTTCACTCAAAAGTTAGCATCGCGGGACAAGTTGTTTGAACGGTTCAAAGTTGAACCAAAAATTGTTCAAATCGAAAAATCAAATATGGGAATGAGCTGTACTCTCCGAGATCTTTCCAACAAAAAACAGTTTATTCCATTCGGACGGTTCACTCAAAAGTTATTAGGTGGAGAAAGGTTGCTTAAACGGTTCAATGTTGAACCAAAAATGTTCAAATTGAAAATTTAAATACGTAATAAAGTATCCTTGCCGAGATGCTTCGAACAAAAAAAAAGCTTGTTTAAATCGGACTGTTCATTCAAAAGTTATTAGGGGTGAGAGCTAGTTTGAATGGTTCAATGTTGAACGAAAAATTTTTCAAATCGGAAATGTAAATACGGGAATGAAATATCCTTGATAAGATCTTTCGAACAAAAACAAGTTTGTTCAAATCGGACTGTTCATTAAAAAGTTAGCATCGCGGGACAGGTTGTTTGAACGGTTCAAAGTTGAACCAAAAATTGTTCAAATCGAAAAGTCAAATATGGGAATGAGCTGTACTCGCCGAGATCTTTCCAACAAAAAAAAGTTTGTCCAAATCGGAATGTTCATTCAAAAGTTATTAGGGGGGGGGGGACAGACAGACCGACAGACCGACCGACCGACCGACACACAAATTCCCCATCTCAATACCCTACTTTCAAATTTTTAATTTTTCGATATTCATTTTACCTTTTTATTTTTTTAACTTGGCGATATTTTTTTAACTTGGCGATATTTTTTGGACTTGGCGACATTTTTTAGATGCATTAAGCTACTTTTAATACTTTTGTCGTCTTTCTTTTATTTTTAACGGGAAAGTAGGCTAAAAAAAGCAAAAAAAAAGGAAAATTATAAAAACAAAATATTTTAAATTTCACCGAATGCAATAAATTTATTAGTACAATTAATTTGTGAATTCCTAACGCTAATATTAGAGCAAAACTTCGGGACTCTAAGGTAATGTCTTTTGCTATGGCAAAAGAGTTGAATTTTAGGCAAAAGAGCCCTAATGATTTTAATAAAAGAGCCCAAAAGAGGTGTCTTTATTTATAATATAATTACATGTAGAAATAAGGTTGATTAGAAATTAAAGTATTTATGCAGTTAGAAAATCTCAAGACAAGTATTCAAAAAATTAGAACTGCATTTTTCATAGATATTTCTATGCATTAAAGAAAAAAATTACAAAATGGGTTTATATATCATCAATTATGCATTTTCAAAACTTCATAAAGTACAGTTTACGCTTTAGATTTTACAGTTAGAGATACATCATGTACAGCTGTAATTTTTAATCACTTTTATGCTGAAATGCAGGCATATTGCTGCGTGATTTTAAAACAGCCATAAAATAAACTCGTCTCTTATCTCTTGGCCACATACTTAATTTGATGCCTTTGAAACTAACTTCACCATGCGTTCAACGGCCTGTATGTGGCAAGGGAATTGAATAAACTTCCATTTTTCGCATGGAACTCCAACAAGTAACATACAATCCCAGACAAAAATATAGGGCTAGCTGCAATATCCTACCCAAAAGAGCTAAGATTGCTAAAAAAAGTTGTTTAATATATCTATGTATTATATGTAATATTGTGATAACAATCGACAGCCACCAAAAAAATAATAAAATTTAATAATGTGGGAGATTTGTTGCTAACTTCTTTTTCGAAGCAAGATGCAAGTTGGACAAAATTATAGGGCCACTATGTAAATTTCGCTCTGGGTGCAAAATTTACATATGACCGATGCTGTAGTGAATAGCCAGAAGATAAAGCAAGCATTCCAGCACGTGGCTTCGTCAGTGAGAATGTTGTTAGACTTGGGTAGAGGTAAGCCATTAACCGAAAAAGAGAAAGGGCAGATTCTTGCATATCAGAAATGTGGGTTTAGATCTCACGCTATTGCCGATAAAATAAAAAGGTCGAAGTCTGTTATTAATAATTTTTTTGAAGAAACCTGAAAATTATTTCCAAAGGCGATCTCCCGGGAGACCAAGTTCTTTGACTGATAGACAATAAAGACGCATTTTTAAAAGCGTTTCCAATAAAAATATGTCTCCAGCGGCTGTTATTGAAGATTTACAATTTCCATGTTCAAGAAGAACAGTACAGCGACTTAGAGCAGCGCATCCGAAATTTCGGTACTCGAAAATGAAAGGGAAACCTCCATTGACGGTAAAGCATAAAATGTGCCGTCTGGAATTTGCAAAAAAAAAAAAAAAAACAATACGTTGCATTTGGAGACAAATGGCAAAATGTGGTTTTTTCAGACGAAAAGAAATTCCAATTGGATGGGCCAGACGTATTGCAATACTATTGGCACGATTTACGTCGTGAAAAGAGGTTCTATTCAAAGCGTCAGTTCGGAGGAGGCAGTGTTAAGGCCCGGTTTCCTAGGAGTGAAATCGTCGATCTCTGGCGAGGCGACAGACGCCGCCGCCTTCTGCGCATGCGCCTGAGCCGCAGATTGACGTCGCTTCAAGCCACGCTCCAATCAAACTGGTTCTGATTCCAGCGTGCGTCGCGCCCGGCGTCGGCGACGATTCTAGGAAACCAAGCCTTTATGGTTTGGGCAGGCTTTGCTGCTGGCGGAGTCACTCCAATAGCATTTATTAAATCAAATGCGACATCACAGGATTATAAAGATGTTCTGGCACTTAATCTGTTACCTGAGCCACCCTTCATCACCAACAGAGACTATACTATACCAGACTATGTATATACCAGAGACTATAACAAGATAACGCCCCTGTGCATACCTCAAGGTGCACAAAGGCAGTGGTTGGAAAAACTACATTTCTTTTGTAGCGAACTACAACTACAACTACTTTGTTATAAATGTAGTTAACTACAACTACAGCTACTTTTTATAAAATGTAGCGACTATAAACTACTTTAAAATTGTAGTCGCTACTTCGCTACTTTAAAATAAATAAATAAATAAAAGCAAACACCGTTTAGGACTGACCGAAAAAATTCGAAAAGTGGTTTACATTAATAAATTAACTCATTTGAATATGGAATAGAACTAGGAATTGTCTTTGAATTTATTTGTTACTTTTCCTTAGTGTTCCTTTTTTTTGCTAAAATTTGTCTTTTTTAGATTTTTTTAAAATTTTTTACGAATATTCGTCACAAGAAAGGATTCAAAAGATGAAAAATTACAATAATTCAACCTTCATTTTTTTTTAAATTTCTTGCCAGGGAATATTTAAGAATATAAAAATTGTTTGAAGGAATATAAAAATTATGATGCCGAATAAACCAATGACATCAAACAGATTGTATTTCGTCAAACCGATGTATCTAAGGGGAATCCAGCTCATATTTTGATGGTTCTTATTTCTCATTGCGTCCGCTTCTGTACTCGTGCAAGATTCGCACCAGTCAGAGTCAATTAAACATTGTTTTTTTTCCTTCGTTCTCTTTTTTTTTTAAATTTTTTTCACTCATTCATTTATTTTTCTAATTAAAAAGTATTTTCCAGAAATCGCTACAATCTACTATTTTTTTGTATCGCGCTACTCACTACTCTACTTTTTTTTAAAAAGTAGTGCGCTACACTACAAACTATTATAAAATGTAGCTACTACAGTAGTTTCGCTACTTGCAGCGCGCTACTTCCGACCACTGCACAAAGGCGTGGTTGCTGGATAATCAAGTGCGTGTTTTGGACTGGCCTGCTAGAAGCCCTGACCTCAATCCTATTGAGAACTTATGGGGTATTTTAGTACGAGATATTTACAAAAATGGGAAGTGTTACAGCAATAAGGAAGAACTAAAGAAAGCAATTCAATTATCTTGGGAAAAAATCCAAAAAAAAAAAAAAGTTAAAAACGTTGTCGGAGTCTATGACTGAGAGACTGGTTAAGGTAATAGAGAAAAAAAGCAATTTCATTAATTATTAATTTCATTTGTGTGATTAGGCTAATGTGGCCCTATAATTTTGTCCAAGTTCTTTTTTATGTTTAAATGAAAAACAAGCAGTTTAGGTAATAATAATTATTTGTTATATTTTCTTTTTCATAAATTATATTATATATGATGCTAGTTTTACTATGCTTTCTTTTCACAACCACTCGCACAGTTTAACTTCGATATTTCTTATGTTTTCTTCCTGGTCCTATATTTTTTTCTGGGACTGTATTTCGAAGATCGTCTGAAGGAACATTGCGGAGAACTGGTAGAGGCGTTATTTTGCAATTGTTCCTGTCTATCGAACTAACATAATCTGCAGTTTCAAAGTTAAGCTTCGGGATGTGGAACGCACGCACACAGTCTTCATCAACAGATCCACTTTCTCTAGCCTTTAAGAGTCTATGAATACCGAGCTCTCTGATAGTCTTATTTTCATACGTTATCATACTTAACAGAATGTTTTCTGGACTAGCAAATAATGCATTCCAAGCAATGACGGGATCGATTACGTTAAGATATATTTTTGGCACAAGATCTCTTGTGCTGCCATGGACTTTGCTTCTTCGATTGGAACCTGCAGTTTGAAGTAGCATGTGCCAATATGTGTAGCGTCGAATATCGTCTGACGACACTTTTCTGGGGCCTCTTTTCGGAAGATTTCTTTGTTTTCTCAATTATCCACCTGCCACCGACATGAACATTAACCTAGTAGGCCTTTGATCAAGAGAGAAATGGCCTTTCTTTCAACGACCGAACTCTTTTTCTCTTAGGACAAGCCACGAGACTACAAATCGTGTGGCACTTACAAAAAAAAAGATTTAGGTTATATCAAAGAGTTTCACTGCAACCTCCTGAAATTTCATAAGTCGATCTCTTGTTTTCTCGTTGTGTTTTAAGAACAGCCTTCTTTTACTCTTTTAAGAACAGCCTTCATGGCCACATATTTTTTATGATAAGTAAGTATCATTGCAATAACACGTTATTCTAAAATTACCGCAATGTCAGGCAGTCCTATATACCAAGTTTTCTTTATTTCTTGACGACACGATCAGCAATAATCGAGTAGCTAGGACTTCCTTATTACTAGTACTCGGTTACAATTTTAAAAATAGGCGTATTCAATTTTAGAAACATTTTGCATTACGTAATCCATGGAAACCGCACGGATAGACAAACAGTTTCACTCTTTTTTTATAACACTGCTGTTGAGGCATTTCCATGTATTTTATGTTTCGAGTCGCGCTCGGCACTTACGCTTTTATACTTCATGTACCTCGTATCTCTGTTTTCTAAACACTATTTTCTAGGCAAATCTAGTGCTAAGTAGTTATCTTTTGGCACGACCTTGCCTTCATGCAGTTTCGGTTATATAAGAATAACTTTCAAGTGTACTATTTGTTAACGCTCTGAGCTGACAATGTCCGCGATGTTAATGTTACGCACATAACAATTTCGATCGTATTGCATCTTAACCATTGTTGCAAAAGCTATAGTGCGGACAATAAGTCCATTACGGCGCCGTTCACCTATGACAACCATTCAGGGCGGATATTTCACTTCCGGCCCGACCTCCTCTGGTTGCCTTATCTCGACGAAAGTATTCGTATGTACTACGTGCACACAAACTTTTTTATTAACATCTCCATAGGTTGGAAAGCATTGCATGTCAAAGTCGTTATAGCATACTTAAAAGTCGCCCATTTAGTGAAAATATCCTTAGGGGAAGAAAATTGAGCGTTGTCGATATTAGACATATTGCAAATATACGAAAAAACATTGCTCCGTAGACTCCGAAACCAATATCTAAAATCAACTTGACTCAGGATCTTAACCATATGAACAAAAGTAGCGGCGGCCATATGTCAGTTCAAAGAGGTAGTTTTAGCGCGCGATGTCATTCCAGGCGATATAAAAAACATTCGGATAATATTGGAGCCGTGATTAGGTCAATGTCAGCAAGCTCTGGCTCTAAGTGTAACTCGCATTTAAGAATTTTTTTACGAAATTCTCTTATTTCGGGCCTCTTTTCAGAGCATAAGTAATTAGCTCACAGATTTAAAAATAAAACGTGTTATTTTGTGATAGGAAGTCACAAATTTTTTGCACTAATTCTTAACATTCGGTGAAAGTAAAATATATTGTAAATTTTCTCTTTTTCTGATTTTTTTTCTAAAAATCTCTAAAATCCAAGCCTCTTGCCAGAGCAGAAGGTATTAACTCAGAGTCACAAAATTTTTCTCAGTAATTAGTGTTAGGAAGTCAAAATTTTCAGCACTAAGGCTTAACCTTCTGTGGATTTAAAAATATTTTTTAAATTTTCGCTTTCGATTTTTTCCCAAAAATATCTAAACTTCAAGCCTCTTGTCAGAGCAGAAAGCACTAACTCCGAGTCAAGAAATTTTGCCCAGTCATTAGTGTTGGGGCGTCACAAATTTTTTGCACTAAAGCTAAGTGCTTTGTAGAAATTCGATTTTTTCGGGACACCCTAGCGTGGAGTCCGACGGATTTTGGACCAAATGAGTCGTTTAAAAACATGTCGACTACCTCTGATTTAGATGAGATGTTATGGAGGTGAAAATGCGTCCTTGAATCTAACCTATGCAAACTTTCAACTTCCAGATCCAAATACTGAGGATCTAAGATCCCTGAAAAAATAGGCTCCAAGATGGCGGAATATGGCTGAAGTTTATCGTTTTTAGTCTTATTTTCGTTAGTAGCATTAGAAAGAGCAGATGTTTCAATCAAAATACATTTGTTTTTCACGGTTTTCTTTTAATACATAGTTTTTTTTTTCCAGAAAAATATGCATAGAATTTATACACTCCCTCCCCCTTCTGGAAAACTTAAAATAAAGGGCCTATTTTTAAACAACGGATTTACGTTGTACTTAAACTGAAATGCTCATATAAAGCATAAAGGAAACGTGAAATGTAACGTGGACAGTCAGTTATCCGTGTACTATTCCACGGATAACTGACTGACATTCACAAAGCAAAACAAAAAGGATTTTGAAACACAAAACAAAAATCATAAATTTTTACGATCATTTCTACCTCGCACATTATACTTTTTTAACTACTAATTAAAATGTTCAAAATCGTGCTGCAAAAGTTATGAATATGTTTACACGAAAAGTAAACAATAAAAGTACATTTGTTAAATTTACTATTGCTACATTAAATAAGTGCAGTATTTATAACAATTTGGTAACTGATATAGATAACTGACTGTAATTTCTGAAATTTTGAAATTATACTAATGCTCAAGTTCTGAATTATACGCTAAAACCATTATAAAGTACACGCAAAAAGTAAGCAATGAAAATACAATTGAAGGGTCAGGGGGAAAAACCACGGTAGTCACATTTGATTCATTTTGAGAAAAACGAAATTTAAACTTTACGAACTCATAAACTTCCCCATTATACTTGTTCTAAACGAAATTACACTTATTTTTCTAACAGGTGGTAGCATCAGTTTAAATTCAACAAAAGTGGACTACCGTGGTTTTTCCCCTTGACCCTTCAATTATTTAGTTAATTCTATTTACAACTTATGTTTCCATAAGAGTTTTCGAACTATCGATTAGGCAGGTTTTGTTAAACGTATTTGGCTATCAGTCACTTAGCAGCTAAGCACATTTTTGAATTTTCTTCCTCTTGAAGTGATGGTTTTGAAATGCTGAGCATTTGCCATATTGGCAACAGATCACAATGCTTTCATCTACTGTGTCAAATTAATGCATATTTTTTACATTAAAAATGGCCGAGCTGTCACTAAACCTCATTTTCAATTCCTTTTTTTGTAGCAGCTGTGACCAATCTATTCTAAAAACCAGCGAAGAGTTGTAACCTTGAATTCTCGCGAAGCTTGGGCATTTTGGTGTCCCGGTCAGGGTTGTCAGACGTCCCGGATTTCAAGGGACTGTCCCGTTTTTTGAAAAACTGTCCCGCGTCCCGGGGAACCTTGATACGGGACGACTGAAGTACCGTATTCTAAACTAGGAGCAACATTTTACAGAACGAAACATTATTTTGAGAAAAGAATAGAATAAAACAAAAAATGTGAAATAATGAGAATGTGAAATGTGGGATGGATTGAATCATATGTTTCTTTTCTGAAGTGTAATGTTAATCTTATGTTCAGTATTCAGTTAGAGTAGAAATTATTGTGACAACTCATTCAACTAAGGTGTAATTTATTGTATAAGTGGTGTAGCTCTTTGCAAATGATTCGACTGTGGCTTATTATAGTAAAAGGGGCCTTCCCTCCCCAGAAGCCTGTCCCGTATTTACAGTTCTTAAATCAGGTAATTTTGGTCCCGGTTGACTATTTCTAATATCGCTGCTTGAAATAAACAATGGCATATCTGCAAAAATCGATTTTTTTTATTACTTAAAAAAATTCGTTTTTTTAAAACTCTTTCTTGTGGTAATATCGGCATATCTCTAGTTTCAAAATATCACGCAGCAATCGCTAGTGTCGTTGTGCATAGTTGGTATTTTGGCGCGCTTCTCCTAGTAAACAACGACACAGCCGCCATTGCGTCAGTTCTGAAGAAGTGCTTGGAGGAGAAACATCTATGTATCTGTAGGTTGATTCGGCATAAGTACCCTTAACCTTTTAACTGTCACGTCCGAGATAATCTCGGGCACAGCACTGGTGTTCGAAAATGTCACACCCAAGTATTACTCGGGGTTTTTTTTTTTTTTTTTTTTTGAGTGCATCGTATTGTTATACCCGAATATATATCGGGAGACGTTTATTTCGGCTTCATCTCTTTGTCAAACCCGACTGTTTCTCGGGTTTGTGTTTGGAAAAGTGTTTCTAGTTATACCACACAAGACTGAATTACTGAAAGGTATTCACTTTTATGTATTTAATATTTTTTTTCATTTATTTATTTTTTAGAAAATAATATATATATTTTTCATTTTTAGAAAATAATGCTGCACTAGAAGCGAACTTTACAACTGCCATGTTGAGTGGCAGCAGCCTCAAGCAAATATGCAGTGGCTGAAAACTTTAAATATTTTACTCATGTGCTTCAAAGTATCAATTTTTAACTGCTAAGTATATTTTATTTTGTACTAAACATTTGATTTTTGCAATAAAAAAATTTGACAATTTGTGCACCCAAATCATCAAAATAACTTGACAGCTAAAGGGTTAATACCATTTGACTTCTATGTTTCACTATGTATTATGAAAATAAAATCGGCATTTCGGCTGATGTGCCGGTGTTACATCGAGTAATATTAGGTTGGTGAGTATGAAATGTCGGATTCTCTTTACATGCGGACGTTTGTCTCCCTGTTTTCGTTATACTTTTGTCTTTGGCTTAACCTCATTCATAGTCGTATTGTCCATTGCCAGAGACTCATTTCAGCAAAATAGGTTTTCTCAAAGGTCTTCCCTTTTGTTATTTCTTTTGAGTTTATTGCCGATATGAATTCTGCTGCCACACAAAACAATTGCGAAACTGAACGAACTGGAATATGAAGTTTTGCAGCATCCTCCATATTCACCGGATCTCGCGCCGACCGATTTTCATTTTTTCAAGCATTTGGAGCTGTTTTTAAGGGGCAAACACTATGAAAATGAAGACAGTCTAAAAAACTCGATATCAGAGTTTATTAATTCTAAAGACCAAAATTTTTTTAAGACAGGCATCTACGCTTTAAAATCTCGTTGGGAGAAGTATATTGAAGCGAATGGAGCATACTTTGATTGAATAAACAGCTTTTGAAGAAATATATGCAGTTTTATACAATCACTTAAGAATCCGACATTTCATACGCACCAACCTAATACTTACGTAACAACGGCATATCTTCATTTCTTTCTTAAATAGTAATATTTTAGGCATTTTCTCTTCGCCTGTACAATAGTCCAGTCAATGAAGGTAAAAAAAATGGCGTTGTCGCAACTAATTTAGGGAAAGCTGAATTTTTGCAGGATGTTAGTACATCGAGTGTACACTAAAAAAACACAAAGTCCCGACCTCCACCCCTCTTGCTTTCCCCCCCCACCCCCTCCGAAACATTGCAAAAGCACTACTATAATTATACGCTTTTCGTGTCGAAACTAATTTAGGGAAAGCTGAATTTTTGAAGGATGTTAGTACATAAAGTGTACACTAAAAAAGCACCAAGTCCCGACCTCCACCCCTCTTGCTTTCCCCCCCCCCACCCTCTCCGAAACATTACAAGAGCAGTACTATGGTTAAACGCTTTTCGTGACTCAACTAATTAGGGTAAGGCTGATTTTTTATTTCAAGATGTTGGTATACAAAGTATACACTATGAAAACGGAAAGTCCCGACCCCCAACCCTCTTTCTCCCCCCCCTCCACCTCCACCACCTCCGATACATTGTAAGAGCAGTACTATGATTATATGCTTACAGCTCGAAAACTAATGCTGTTATTGGGGTGTTTCTTCTTTTATTTCC
>JAXGGA010021191.1:0-17001 GCA_038373865.1 Uloborus plumipes | reverse complement strand
GAAAGGCATGAAAAGTTACTGCCATTATCCGACGTCACGGGTACGTTCGGTCTCACAATGGGCGCGCTTGTTTTTTGCGCTGTGGAGTTTTTTAAAAAACGAAAATCATTAAGAATCAACCGTTGTGTTTTAAAATTCGGCAATGGTGAATTTTTGTGTTTTGTAAGCCTCTTAACAATACTTAGTAGTTAAAAAAGGGATATTCAATAGGTCACAGCTACCCTATTACCCATACTATGGATCGTTTTAAGGGGAACAGCTTGTAATTGGGTATGCTGCAATTTTTGTTTTCTCTTTATCATTGTAATTACGTTACATTAATTGCCAAACCGTAGTAATAGGTCTCTTGTTTATAGAAACATTCTTATTCATTCTCTCATTAGAACCTATGTTGCGTTTTAGTCCTTTAAATAGGCTTGTTCACTTATACGTCTCTTTTACTTATGCGCCTTTTTCTGTTGGTCCTTGGGCCGGCGCATAAGTGAGAGTTCACTGTATATATAAATAAACTTATATTTTATTTTTAAGCCAACTATATGTATAAAACAAAATGTTAGTTCATTTTAGATACTGATGTATACTTGGTAGAAAAAAATCATCAAGGTTTTTTTTTTTCATTTTAACATAATCTTAAAATGTACAAAAATTTTAATCAATTTCATCACTGAATAGTTGAATTTTGTGCAGTCCACGCTCATATTTTCTGCACAGAATCAAGATGCTGTTCTTTAGTTATGGGAAACCCCATTTTTGCAATGCTCAAAACCCAATTTCTCTAATTTTTCCTCAATCTCTGCTCCTAGTATCGCTTTAGGTCCACTATGACCTGAAAAAAGTGGCACCATTCCGGCTATTTTATGGCTTAGAGTGGACCTTGGCACTTTAAAAACTTTTGAAACAGGCATTCCTCTTTTAGCAGCTGCAACTGCATTTTTTATTTTTGATGATGAATAGCAAAATCTGTTTTTTTACTAGGTTGACCATCTTTTGCTTTTTTCAATTAGAGTCATAGTTATATGCAAACAGAAACAAAAGTAAGCCTTGTTTTCATTTTAACTAAATAATTCAAATTATTTCATGTTCAAACAATTTAAATAATGGATTATGTGGCCAAAACTGGTACATGCAATAGATTTCATGCTCCAGTTTTGGCCACCCTCTCTTAAACATTAAAAATAACTAATTTTAATTTAAAATCAAAATAGACAGAAAGCTTACTTCACAAAAGCAAATATCAATCAGTTTTAAGAACAATTTCTGTTTCTCTAAGTCAGATGTTAAAGGAGTAGGAAAGCCTTATTCCTTAATAAAAATCTTCACAGTTGTGAACAAAACACACATTCTAAAATATTCATTTTTCTTGAAAGTCACAGAATCTAAAAAAAAAATGAACCAATGAGGTTGCAAGTAATAAAGAATAGTTTGTTTTTGTTGTAAAATTGTATCTGATTGGTTATGTAAATATTTTATGTTGAATATTGGAGAAATTGAAATGAAGTGGCTATAACGGGAGCATCTACCCCACAATCTATATATATAAAAATGAATGTTGGTGTGTGTGTGTGTGTGTGTGTTCCCTAAGATCTCAGAAACTACCAGGGAGATTTGGCAGAAATTTTCACCGTTTGTTCTTTTTGGTACTGGGAAGGTTTAGAGACCAGTTTCAACAAAATCCGATGGGTAGTTATTTTTTTATTTCAATTTTAGACCTGATTCTGTCTTTGTAATTTCAATTTAAAACTCCATTTTCGAAGGCTTTCATCAATCCAATCGAGTATTTAGTGTATCAACTCAACTCTATGGCAGATAGTTGGAATTGCTTGCTACCGTAAATTTGGCTATCTTTTGAATCGCGCCAAGAGCTCTCAATAATGGAAGTTTTCCCAATAACTATCTCAAGTATAAAGGATAAAAAAGGTATTTGATTAACAGATTAATCTTTTTTTAAATTTTCCCAATAACTATCTCAAGTATAAAGGATAAAAAAGGTATTTGATTAACAGATTAATCTTTTTTTAAATTT
Source organism: Uloborus plumipes (assembly GCA_038373865.1). Lineage (NCBI taxonomy): Eukaryota > Metazoa > Arthropoda > Arachnida > Araneae > Uloboridae > Uloborus > Uloborus plumipes. The sequence goes on along the minus strand of JAXGGA010021191.1, from coordinate 14,978 downwards.
TCCCAATAACTATCTCAAGTATAAAGGATAAAAAAGGTATTTGATTAACAGATTAATCTTTTTTTAAAAACAAATGCGATTCAGTTTCATATTTCGGAACTCCTTTAGATTTGTAGAGGCTTAGATGTCATGCATTATTTTCCAGACGAACGCTATTTTGTTCTTTATACCTATTGCTGTTTTCAATCAAAGTATGTTACTATATTTTCTCGCCAAACATCCAATCAATAGTTCGTTTTCATGTCCATACTATTTGCTATGATATATCGCAATGTTGGAAATTATTTTAACGCCTTACAGAATGGTGTACATTTAGCGCCAAATATAATATTCAAATTGATTTCAGATTGCCAAAAAGTAATCAGCTTCATAGAGAATACCTCAACATTTGACGACTCTCTTTCACAAAAGTGATAATACGTAAGTTTATTTATGGAAGGGATAGGGGTTCAGAATTATCCAAGGTATCCCAAATTAGCTACCAAATTGACGACTTTTTAAATAGCGCCAAGAACCTTCAATAATTGAAATTTTCCAAGGCGCGTTGCTACGCAACTATTTTTGTTTTCGAGAGTAGAAAAAATTATTTGTGTATGATAAATACCTGATTAAATATGTTTTCTTCTCAGACAAACATATTATTGCATGACAGTACTCAAATGCTACCATATTTTTTAAGGTGTTTGCTTTTTCATGTCCGTAATATTTGTTATTAACCGCAATGTTAAAAATTATTAACGACGTACGGAATGGTGGGTATTGAGTACCTACTATTTCATTAAAATTGTTTTCAGCTTTGCGAATAATATATTCATGCTTGCTCAAATTGTGCCACGAGTGCAAACTTTATGGAATTCATTTCTTCGCATTAGATATGTTGTTACTTAATTTTCAAACGGTTGTGTGTACGGACGAGTATTTCCCGATAGCTTATGCCATCAAATTACTAAAGTACAACCATTCCTCCATGCTTTTTTTTTATTCAAAAAGTTGTGTTACTTTTCTGTTTTAAGAAGTTTCTTCAAGTACTGTCAAGTTTAAGTATCATTTGCATCTTTACATTGCAAAATTTTAACAAGTCCGCCATTGTTGTTAAGCTTAGTTTAGCCTTCTAACTTTATTAACTTTATTAACTTTATAAGAAGTGGACATCTGTGTTTTCCAACTCTACAGAACATAGTTTTATAGTTTTAAAGGAAAATGAACTTTTTTATTGAATAACTTTATCAGAAGATAACTTTGCTTGATTTAGAATTTTCAAAATCTTTCATGCCTATTTTCAACAACGTCTTATAGATTTTTACATCCAAAACACCATGTGGAGACGAAATATACATCTAGGCAGAACAACGTCTGCCGGGTTCTGCTAGTAAAAATATAAATACTGCAGAAAACACTTAATTTATACAATTATTCAATAATGATAATTTCATTTTTCAAATGCAGTCTGAAAGTAAATAAGAAAATTAAAATAAAATAGCCATAATATTTTTTCCAGTGAGAAACTATGAAAATCATTTTTGTAACAGTTTTAAAAATTTTCGAAGGGGGTTTGAACCCTCAAAACCCTTGAGGCTAGACTTAATTGGCCCTGATCGATACAAATAAAGTCGATTAAAGGCAAGGATGGATCAGGGACGTCATTTCAAGTTTTTCCAGGGGGGGGGGGGCAAAGGGTCCAAACTCAATGCAATTTAATCGGAAAACATCAAAAGCCACGCCCACTTATATGTAAATACCAGGGCTGCGGAGTCGGAGGAAAAATGGTCGACTCCGACTCCGGGATTTTAAAACTTTCGACTCCGACTCCCGACTCCTGCTTTTTTTTATTATTTATTTTTTTTTACCCAAATGTGAAGAGGGAAAAACCCAAAACAAAGGTTGAAATGTTAAGTCAATTTTTAAAAGTTTCATTTTTATTCATGGTCGTAGCCGGACTCACTTTAGGGGGGGGGGTAGCAAGCTGGGGTATCCCAGTTGGAGGTCATGGAAGGTCATTGTGACCTCTCAAACAGTTCGATTTTCTCAAGAATTCTCGCAAGTAATTTCACCACATTTACCGCAATTCTCGGAGACCACTGTGACCTCCCAAAAAGTTCATTTTCTCCAGAGCAAAAGACAAGTACCGCTCTTTTCATTTGACTCCGTACAAAACTAATCCTTTTCTTGTTAAATTGCCAGACTTTATTTTAACACATTGCATTTTTGCTGCAAATATTTTTTATTCACTTGCATAAGCCCAAACATAGCAATTCGTTTCACAAAGCAGACCCGCCATTTTGAAGCCCTTTTTATTGATCCTAGATGCTTAGGATTTGGATATTGGACGCTGAAAATTTGTATCTGTTAGTTTCAAAGATATGTTTTCACCTCCATAAAATTTCATCCAAATCGGAGGTGGTCGGAGTCGGAGTCGACATGTTTTTCAGCGACTCCGACTCCGACTCCTTTGGTCCAAAATCAGTCCGACTCCGACTCTTCGACTCCGACTCCGCAGCCCTGGTAAATACATTGATTTCTCAAAGTCAGGGGGGGCAATTGACCCCCCTGCCCCCCTAAATGACGGGCCTGGGGTGGATCCAAATTTTTCAAAGGAGGGGAGCTTGATTCTTCTTACTTTTTACATACCAGTTTACAAATATCGATTACAAAAGATCCGGACTTCAATTCGACACAGGTCTGGGAGAGAGCCCCAGGGGCTGATTTACGGCAGGGCATTCGAGGCCCGAGCCCGTTGCCCCCAAAGGGGAGGGGCCCTTGTATCCGCCAATGATTCCATGGGACATAGAAGTTACCGCCGAGGTGGACAGTGCTGTTCGCGGGCGCTCACAGTCAAAGTAGTATTTATTTTGCCACAGAAAAATGTAATAAAAGGAACATCAACTGCAGTCACGTGAGGCTATACTACACTGCAACGTTTCTTGATAAAAGCATCGTGACGTCAGCGTGACGTTAGCCTATGAAAAACGAACTAGATAAAACGTCACAGTCTACTTGGCGAATTAGAGGAGATCGCTGACTGCTTGTGAGCTCTTTTTGGCTCCGCCCGTAGTGACGTTCAGTGTCAAGTTAAGTTGCTGTCTAGTATTGAGGCAAATCGGGAGAATTTAACAAGTGAGCGTAAAAAAGCAATTCGTGATCAGAAGAAAAAAAAATAAAGAAATAGTGACATTCCGGGAGTGCCAGCGAGAGAAAAACTTAGTGGAAGTATTTTGAATAGTCAGGGTTTTTTTCTCCATCTGAAACAGAACAAACAGTGTCGTGAGTTCAACTGCTTTTTTTCCATCTCAAAAAATGTCCAACGCTCCTAAGGAAATTTTCACTTGAAGGTAACGGTAACGGTAATAGTGTCGCGAGTTCAATGGGGGAGTTTCCTTCAGTCAAAAGTACTACTTTTTGTTATTGAAATTAATAGAATGATACAAAAAAATAACATGGACCCGGAAAATACTTTAATTTTCCCAACAGTTTATATTTTATTTTTTTTTAAATACCCAACCTTGAAAACGGGGCGTGGTTTTTGTGACGTCAAAGGTGCACCTAACAGCTCTCTTTCCAATAATAACACCATTTTGCTTGACTTGAGTTGTCCAATCGCAGGAATCGGTGACGTCACGCCATTCGTCATCTCACTACAACCAATTAAATTTCGCGCTTACGTGCACCACTGACGTTATGTGCAGATGTTTTTTTTTTGGAATAGCACCTGAGCACCGGTTAAAATAATTCATAAAAAATATATAACTGTGTCAAAAAAAAAAAAAAAAAGGTCAATTCCTATGTTTTGAAGCATGCTCTTTCAGAAAAAAATACTTTTGAAATTTCGGAAACTCCCCCACTGTTTTCCCCCATCTCAAAAAATGTCCATTGCGTCTAAAGAAGCTTTTACTTCAAAAATATATCTGATTCAAATAGGATAAAACCTTCAAACATTAATAGCAGGGAGGGTTTTCCTACTCATCTTCAAATTTCCCATTTTTAACACACAGTCGTAATCGACAAAACCAAACAAAAATTTCGCTACAAAAAGTTTTCCACACACAGTACCCCGAAAACGCCGACATTTTGTCCAGCATCTGACGCTCCTATTTCACTAATAAGTAGCAATTTAAAAAAATAATGAACAAAATCCCCCCAAGAAATCCCATACCAGTATGTAATTTCTTAAAGAAAAAATTTTGTTTATTGCCCTTTAAAATCATTACTTTTTACTGAAATACATGAGCGTCGCGGGCGGTACAAGATGGCGGCTTTTTCGTGGAATGACCCTATTACGTTACAACAGCAATAAATTCGTCATCTAACGGCATTGAAAAAATGCTTAAATTAGAGAAAGAAAATTTCTGTTCTAAAATTCCCATTTCATTAAAGCTAAACCAACTCTTTTTTTTTCCTCTTAGAAATTAAAATAATGCTTTAAAAAAATAAAATTTTGTAAGAGTTGCTTAGTTGCTTCCCCGAGAAAGCCGGTACAATTTTCAATTTAAACCTCAAACTCTTGGATTGCAAACGTATAGGTAGAAAGTCCAACTGAATTTGGTTTGAAAAGGGAACCAGAACTAGCCTAACCTGTTTCTGAAGGTGGTCATTACATCCCAGTGCGTAGCAGAGAAAATAAAAACCAAAATTTAATGAAGGGGTTGTTGGAGATGAAGTAAAATATTTTTTTTTCTCCCTTGACTTCGAATTTTTCGACCATGAATGCAGAAAAACTAATTTGTTTTGGAAAAGGCTTTTTCTTTTTTCCTGTAGGAAATCGCAGTTCAAGATTGTGTTATAGCAGTATTTTTATTCATACTAGGTTATTTACATCTAGTAATGGATTTTAAGGCGGGAGGGGGTTGAGGGGTGCTTGCCCCTCTCAGAGCGACAAAATTATTTAAACTGTGTTAAAGTAACAAATTTTTGAAATTTATTTCTTCATAGCCCAAGAAACATTTTAAAATAATTCCTTAACATACACATAAACCATTTTTCAATACGTATATTCAATTTGGTTTGGTATAGAAGTATTTTTATAGTAGGCGGTCAGCGTGAAAGAATTTATTAAACTCACTGGTTTCGAATTCAAGAATATACATCGCCTATCATTCATTAATTCTCCTTTGGTAGAAAAAAGGCGATCGTGCATTATTATACCATTTCGGTGAAATCGTATAAGGTTTAGTTTTTAATTGACTAAAAACATTCAAAAAAAATATTTTACGACCATATTCTAAGTAAATTGGTGTTTAATATTTATGTTCTTCAAAGTATTAATTGGCTTTGAGTTCTTTTTAAAATGGTTTTAAAAGAAAGAACCTCATGAGACCTTTTTCATTGGAAAAAAAAAATGTATTTGGAGGGGGGGGGGGGGCACTTTTTACTTTTCGGTGGCCCTCCCCAAAACTACTTCTGTATGCAAAACACAACCAGCTCGTTTCTACGTCTGTTTATATTTGCAAAAAAAAAAAAGAAGAAAAAGAAATGGAGAATATGCAGGGTGTTACGTTTTAACTTACATGATCTTTATTTTTGCAACCGTTCGTCCTAAATGCATAGTTCCAATAGAAAAAATACTGAAAATGAGGTGCAGATTTAAGAAAATAAAAGTTTGACACAAAAAAAAAGTCAAGAAAAATGAAATGTAATTTTTTATACGGATCTAGGTCCGCTAACTTCTATTTCGGGAAATCAAGAGCATAAAAAAAAAAAAACAATTCAAACACAGAGAGTTTGACATTAGTACGTCCAAAATTTACCGAGACATGCAACGCAGCGTTTTGTGACTTACACCACTTTATACACAAGGACAATAATGTGATTTGGGGGAAAATATAGCCGCTAACGGCTTCAGTAGAATGACAACCGGTCATTTACTGAAAGGGCGATATATTCCGACCTTAACTTCTGCCCGGGGCAGCAAAATTTGAATATCCCCCCAACTTGAATATCTATTTTAATCGAAAATTAAAAAAAAAATGTGTTGGGGGAGTTATTTTTCAATGCAGATAGTTTTTCTATATCAGTTAGGGGACCTAGAATCCGTATAAAAAGTTAGATTTCATATTTTTTCACAAATGTCCTTTTATTTCTTTACTAGTTACTTGGCCCGGCTCTGCACGGGATCCAAGGGCGGACCCAGAAATTTTTCAAGGGAGGGGCGATTGATTTTAGAGTTTTTACTATGTATTCTGGTTTGCAAATATTGATCACACAGGTTTCAGACTTCCATTTCGAAAGATTTCTGGGCGAGAGCCCAAACTTCCTTCCTTGAACATCAATAAATCTCGTCTAAAATTAAGGTTTTTGAACTTTAATGTTAAAAATTTACTGATGGAAGAGCCTCAAGGGAGGGGCGATCGCCCTATCGCCCCTCCCTTTCATCCGCCCCTGACGGGATCTATCTTGAGGAATAATGTCATGTCAAGTGACGCGTGTGTCTAAAAGTCCCGATTAAGGCAGGGATTCAAGTGAAACACCATTGCAATCGCTTCGAATTGCAATCGCTACTGGAAGTGAATTACATTATCTTCAACTTAACTTGGCACTGACGTCACTACGAGCGGAGCCAATAAGAGCTCACAAGCAGTCAGCGATCTCCTCTTATTCGCCAATTAGGCTGTGACGTTTTATCTAGCTCGTTTTTCATAGGCAAACGTCACGATGTTTTTATCAAGAAACGTTCTAATGTAATTCATTTCTAGCAGCGATTGTAATTTGCGATCGCCTGTTTCACTTGAATTCCTGCCTAAATTAAGGTCAATAGTTAGCTGGAACGCAGTACGAAAAATTAATCAATCGCCAGAAAAGCAAAAGCAAGAATTTTATTTGTTTATGTTCAAGAAAAAAATGGCCCTATTTAATTTCTTTCACGCTCGTGCAGACGATTTTTATAAATCCAATTTTAAATGGATATTTGCAAATTTTCAAATGCCCATATCTTTTTTGAGGGTGGAGATATCGATTAGAGGTTTTGAAAACCTCTGAAAGGAAACTTTCCTAAAAGGTATTTTTTGCGTTTTTTTGAATTTAGACCAAGATCGAGAAGATCCGATAAGTATTTCGCTAGATAGAGCCATTTTGAAGTCCTTTATTCGGAATTCGAACGGATCGGTACTTTTATCCCGCTCAAAAACCACCCTATAATCCTAATTAAAGTATCTCACTGCCAAATTTCGTCCAGATACGACGTAAACTGTGGATTTGTATAAGGTACACACACATAAACATACATTTTTTTTGGTTTATTTATATGGATTTTTTATTTTCAAACTTTTAATTCTTAACTCTGCATCACATTTTGAGCATCTTCGCAATTTAGATACATCTAGGACAAACGGTTACAAAAATAAAGGCCATGAAAGTTAAAACGGAACACACTGAATATTGCGTGTAAACTTGCTATAAAGCAAGAACTATGAGTTTAATTTTTACATATTTTTTCTGACAGTTATTTAGTACCAAATTAAGTTCTATGAATGCATTAATTATTTATTACAATTTATAAAAAAGAAGAGAATAACCCCACTCGTCCATACAAATGAGAAGTTTTTAACGGTATTCGAGTTTTTTTATTTATTTCGCCATAAAAGGGGAAAAACACTGAACTAGTTCGCTGCGAATAGACCGTTAAAACGTGTTTTTTTTTTCAGAAAAAAGATTTAAAAAGGGGGAAGGGGGAAGGGTTAATAAATTCATTTCATCTCTATTTTCAAACAAATTTTATTCTCGGCTCAACCATTTTAGAATCGTTTGGCTTGCTTTACTGAAGGTCAGCCTTGAATTCCGGGATTCTAAAAACAATTGTTACAGCTCTCCTGATGATCGTAGAAACTTCGAAAAAACTTCATTTTGTGCAGAAAATTTCAAGCTTTCGAATGACATAAGACTTGAAAATGTGTATGAAATATTTCTTCCCTATTTTATCGAATTTCCACTAAGAATTCGAATAGAAAAAGAACGAAATGGAAGTTTCGAAAAATCGCTTCGAGGTGCAAAACTACATGCTACAAACTAATTTTGTGCCAAGTGGCATGAAAATCGACCGAACGGTTTTGGCGCTACGCGCGTAACAGACAGACAGACAGACAGACAGAAAGAAGGAAAGACAGACCCACCTTCAGCTTTATTATTAGTAGAGAGTAGAGATAGAGATGCATTATGAGAGAATTTTAGTCATTATCCTGCATTTAGCATTTATTTTCTCTTTGATGTGTTATGACTGACAAATGCTCGAAAAAAGCGCTTAAAAGTTGAAATTTTTGATTTGGGAAAATAAAAATTAATTCTGTGCTAAAATCCATCTTTTATTACAAAAATTGACTTTTCACTCACAATGAGCTCCTGTGATTTCCCTATCAAGGTGACCATGAGGGGCGGGGGCGCCATTTCTTACGTTTGCCACGGGCGCTGGACCCTCTAGCTACGCTACTGATTGGGTTCATATAGATTAAGTATGAAGCAGAACCATTTTATTTTGTTTGATTGTTTTCTCTCAGTGATAAATTTTAAGTATCATGTGTTTTAAGCCTTTTTCCCCATGGTGGGGAAAGTGGGTCTAGTTCAGAAATTAGTGTATATTTTAATAAAAATGTGAAAATATTGATTTTGACATAAGTATACAATGAAATTAAAATACCTTAATTTCATTTAACGGTACAAATGTGTAAATCTACTAGGAATAATGGAAATCGACGAGTTCAGGCAGGAAGTGTTGCTCAACAAAAGGTTACCCTGCTTTGGTTCAAAAATAAACCGATTGTTTTCATTTCCAAGAAAGAAATTAACGCCTGTTTTGCGGCGGACAGTCAGAAAATTCAATTATGATTCAACAAATGCTTTCTGTTCTTGGAAGGAAGAAATTGCTGGTTTTTCAGGTCATTTCGTATATTTTTCTTTTATTAGATTATTCTTGACTGTTCTTGGTATTTCGTCCTTAGCATTTGCTGCTTTCTGGGTCAATCTTCTATTTCTCATATTCTTATAAGAGGCTTCCTCACATCTTCATCGGAGTAATTGGCATAAGATCCTTGGGCACTCATATGCAAAATTTAAGGGGCTCAGATACTTTCCCCAATTAAATTTCTGGACAGATTATTACAAGTATTAAAATTTGACATTTTCAATAACGTATTCATTACTTTCTGAAGAAGAAATGTTTTTATATTTATGCCGGAAAAATAGTATTAAAAGCAAGGAAGTACTAATTTCTAAGCGGGGGGAGGGGTCTTCGAGCCCCCTTCCTTGCCCCACATTATGGGTGCTATATGACTAGATCTAGTGCTATGTTTCCCAAACTTTCTGAGTCTATCGCCCCTCTCTAGAGGTTGACAGACTCTCAAAAGCTAGTGAATACTAACATGGATACTACTAAAAATATAAATGACTGATTTTAATTTAAAGTAAAATGTATATGATAGAGCAATTTTATCAAGTCACTCTTGCACTAATAATAATAGCAATAATAATTGTAAGAATGACTTTAGAAAATAAATAAATAAAAGTACCTTTTTTTTTGTTTTTTCCTCCTTTCTTTACCAAAATGAACTGATAAGCATTTGAAAAGAAGCACTCAACCAACTAACATCGTTGAAGTATGTTTCAATAACGAAATATTGAAACATACTTCAAATTATCATACGGAAATTCTTTTCTTTTTGAAATTGGAATCTGGGGGAGTTCAAAACAGACACTAAAAATAAAGAAAATAATGATTAAAATTAAAAAAAAAATCCTAAGTTTAGCGATGAATGCATAAAATACTTTGGTTCAACCGAGGTGTGAGAGGGGAAGGTTTGTTTCGTTTTTAATTTGTGGCTCCTTGTCTAAAAAATCGGTTTCGTACGCGTTTCCAATTTCGATATTCGTTGGCTTTTTTTCATTACTTTTGTTTTTTAAATACTCCTCGCCCAGTGAGGAGCCGAATACCCCCTCCGGGGGAGATCGCCCCCCCCTGAAGTATCTGCTTAGACCAAGCAAAATTTAAATGCTTTACTACTGCCTAATTTCTTCAATTAGGTGGCGCATTGAAGGAAAGCAAGGTGATGTATTCAAGCTCTAGAACCAATACCACAATTGAAGGGCTTGGAGGATGAAGGGGGTAAGTTACATTTGAAAAAATGAATACTCTGTACAATGGTAAGCAATGGATACAGGTAAGCAAAAAAAACTTGGTACATCAAACAGTAGATGACAATAAACCAATTTCATATGTACACTAATGACAAAACCAGAAAACAAAATGCTGCAACAATAAAACTTTGAACTTTAAATACTAGCGACTTCTGTTTCGTCATATAACCCTTTCATCTCCCAAGCCTTTAATTGTGAATCCCATTCTTTAATTTTTCTCTGTGTTCAACTTTCCTACCCTTCCAGAAAATGGACAATTCTGAATAAAGGTTGAGACAATTGCCATCTTTTCCCAGCTGGACTATACCCTCAATAGGCACTTTTCATACAATTTTATCGAGATTTAAGAATTTTTATACACTTCAAAAAGTTAACGCCAAATGAAATTCAGAAAACATGATACAAAGTGAAACATTTTTATAGCTTTTATTTTATATAAATAATCAGTTCTTGAGTATTATATTTATCACTTTAAATAATCACTGTAATTAACAGAAGAATTCAAAGAGCAGTTTTTAAACAAAGGATTTTGTTGAAACAAAATAAGACCATATCCAAATTGGAAATAACATATTATATAGAGAGAAGAAACACAACTGACGTGAAAAATAAACATGACATTTAGAATTATGATCTCATTTCTGTGCCATTACTCGCATCCAATATCAAATGGAAATTCACAATAAAAATTTAAAGGGAAAACATAATCTCACTGTAGACTAAGCTAGGAGTTGAAAGAAAACATGTGTGAAAAGGATAACATAGAAAATCAACAATGCAATGATTAACAAAGTCAACAATATATTGGAGGCATGTTTACAGGGCAGCAGAGTCTGAGCCTGCACTGTAAAAAATAAATGTTGTTTTTACAGCATAATACAGCTAATTTTACAGTAATAGACCATAAACTTGCTAATTTTAGTAATAAACTGTGAAATTGCTGATATTACAGTAATAAACTGTAAAATTGCTAATTTTAGTTTATTACTGTTCAATTTACAGTTTTAAACTGGAACCTCTGCTGCCAGTATTATACTGTTGTTTTTACAGTATAATACAGCTAATTTTATGGTAACAATATGTAGAATTGCTATTTTTACAGTAAAAACTGTAAAATTGCTAATTTCCAGTTTATTACTGAGCATTTTACAGTTTTTAATTGGAACTTCTGTTTCCAAAAAAAAAAAAAAAACAACGTAAAAACAAGTTTATTTTTTTGCAGCGTGACTGATTTTTGGTAAAGGAGTTGGAAGTCTTAAAACTTCAGGGGTTAGAGTTGGTCATTTTTCATCAAAGTCATGGAAACCTATGTACTTAAATATGTCTATACCCCATGAATAAATATAGAATTAAGAATAGAATCAGTTTCATCAAAACACTGGGGAAAAGACTGGTTAGTTCCAAAAGTTTATGCAAGTAATTTTCATATCAAATTTCTGATTTGGATTCTGATTTCTACAAAATAAAAAATCATTACATAGTAAAAATTTCAATTAACATGAATATTTAAGTAAAAAATTAGTGAAACATTGCACAGATTTTTTTATACAACATTTACAGGTGTACTTTTAAAGAGATTACATTTAAATGTACCATGTGTTCTTACATTTATTAAAATTAAAGCTTTCCAACAGTAGAAATCATTAATACAATTTGCATCAATAAGATTAAAAAACGAATAAAAAGTTGTTTCTCATTTATAATTTCGATTATATTTATTCATTGATCAATGCAAAAAAAAAAAAAAAAAATTAATTTTTCTGTGAGCAAAAAAGAAAAACAGAGAGAGGGGGGGGGGGAGCAAATGAACTTTCTAACAGCACAGATTTTTTTCTCATTCATAATTTGGATACTTGTTATTTATTGATCAATGCAGAATTTATAAAAATAAAAAAAGAGAGAGAGAGAGAGAGAGAAATAAGCAAATGCATTTTCTAATTGCACAGAAGATCAGTTGGGTTCAACTCAAATCTGCAGTTGGGTCCAGGGGTTGTGCAGGTTTTTGAATTTTGCAGTTTCAGGCAGTGGTGGACTTATCATGTCACAATTGACAGCGGCCTCCCAAGACAAAAAGAGCCTCAAAAGGTATTCAAAAGGGGACATGATCAACCTTTAAAAGTTATGTGATAGCCTAAACCTGTACATCTGCCATTGATTCTTCAGATTTTGACATGTTGTATCGCACTCTTTTTTTCCACAAAACAATCTCTAAATAAAATTAGTCAATTAAAAATTTCAAAAAGACCATAAAAATGAATTTTATTGTGTTATCCAGAAAAGCTGTCATTCAAAATTCGTCATCATAACGATTAACGTGATTACGATTTCTACTTCCTTTAATTTCAGCAGAATCCCGTTATCAAACTCGAACCACGAGACAATGGGATCAACTGGAAGGTACACCCTTTCAAACAAAAAAAGAAGTTTTGAAATCGGTCCAGGAGTCTTTGAGTAATCTTATAGCATACAAAAAAAAAAAAAAAATTCTGACAAATTGTATAACCCCCTCCTTTGTTGAAGTCTGTTAAAAATTGTTTTTAAAAGTAAAGGCTTTGCATACTTTAGTTGCACTAGTTTGGCAGGGGGACACATAAGTGTAATATGCAGGTACAAATGGAGGTTCAGGTGTGAATTTATCCAAAATACAGCTTCGGGGTAGCTTTAGTAGCTTAAAGCAGGGGGGGGGGGGTTCCATGTTTGCATACAGAAAATATGTATATATTTATATTTTTACACACAGAAGGTTCTTTCAACCTTGTACACATCTTTCGAACCAGCATGCAGAGATAATTCAATTGATACAAATGTAGATTGCAGCAAAAAAAAATGTCAATAAGAATCCTTGAAAAATGTTTAAGAAACATTTAAAACTTACACATTTTAGCTTTTTATCATTTTGATTTTTAGTTCATCCACCTTTTCTAAGCCTTGACTACTTTTCATTCATGATTATTTGTTGCAAGAGAGTTTAAAAAGCAAAATGTGTAAATCTTGGCTGTCTGTATATATGCATATAGTATTATTGTGCAAAAGCCTTCGTTGAAAAACATCCTATGGATCTCTGAAACTTATTCTGTGTCTAAGTTTATGAATAAAAAAAGATAAAAGCTACCCAAAAAAGGATGGCCTTTAAATACAAACTAAATAAAAAAAATATGGGAATATTCATCATTTTTAGTTTTATTTTTCAGTATGGTCACTTCTTTCACTGCAGTGCTCTGTTTCCTAAATAAAAACTAATTACATCATATTTTTGAATTTTATAAAGAGCTCTAGTTCCGCATGGTATGAAACTTTGTTAAAAAGTTGCAGATATCAAATGCTCATAAAAATAATCTATGTTAAAAAACGAAATAGGCAATAAGTATTTAAAATACATTTTTCACTGAAAGATAACTTTTTATAGATAATGGTTCTTTGAAAGACAAAATCCTTTAATATGTCTATTTTTAAACAAATTTTTATTAACATGTAAAGTAAAACCTCCCAAACAGTTCCTGCTAACATGTCATTCTGGAATGAAAATGTCAATTCTAATAAAATATTTTAAAAAGAAAGGTGGACATATTGATACACAGTTCATTGTACAAATTTATCTTAAAAAATAAGATAATTACCTGAGAAAAGCAGTTTCAAATTCCCACTCTAACCTTTTTTATCTTAGATTTTTTTCAAATGTAAAATCATTTCTGTAGTTGGGGGGAAAGGAGGGGGGGGGGGGCGCTGTCCCCAGTAATATTTAGGATCTTATTTTTAAAATAATACATACAATGTAAATTGGGGTTTGAAAAACTAACCTTTTTTTTTTTGGTGAGGCTCCCCCCCCCCAAACATGAGATTCCAAATATATTTTTTTAATCATTACAGCACTGTGTCAAATGATTTATACTTGATTTTTAAGTTTTCTTCATTTTTACAAAAAAAAAAAAAAAAAAAAGGCAACAGTTAATATAATGCAATACATTAATCAGTTTACTTGCACACATCCTTCAGGAACAGTGAATTTCTTTTTTTAAAGTTTAAAAACTGAAGCATGTTTTTTCCCCCTTGAATAACTATGTGTGATTACAAGCAGGGCCTGATTAAGATAACACGGGGTCCTAGGCCAAATACTTTTTTTGGGCCCCCCCATAATGAATTTTTTCAATTTTAAGCATGGGATAAAACAAATTTCGGCATTGACTACAACAATTTTAGCCATTTGGGGGCCCCTAAATTGTGGGGGCCCTAGGCCGCGGCCTAGTTGGCCTATTCAGTAATCAGGCCCTGATTACAAGAGTAATTTAAAGTTACAAGTGTTTAGAGAAAATAGAATGCAAAGATAAAACTTCAAAGACGAAGTTGAATTTTTATGAGTGTTTTGGATCCATTATGGAATTTCAATCCTTGAATGATTGATTCATTTGAAATCTCAGAAGCTATTTTCAGTATAGTCATTTAGGCATTCAGTTGAGAGAGATTTAATTATTCTTCAATTTGAGAAAATGACTTACAAAAAAAAGAGTTGCAAATAAAATTTTAAGACAATTACTGATTAGTTAGTTGATTAAGCTGTTAAATACTAGCACATGACTAGGTGTGCAAAATTTTGTTCTAAAACACAATTTTCAATTATCTTTGGTGGTATTAGGAAGAGAAGTTGGCTTTGTAAAGCTCATCTGCAGAAAATTTTCGAGCTTGAAGCCTTAACAATGTGATTGTTGTTCATCTTTGGTGAAGTGAAGGGAAGAAATGGGATTCAGGAATTCAATCCAGTCACTTTAGATATTAGAGCTACGAAACACGATTTTAGTGGATAAAGATCCTCCAAAATCTTCTGAAAGAATGCTTGTGAAAAGGAGTTTTAGCAGCTTTTTAAAAAAAAG
>JAXGGA010021190.1:0-17002 GCA_038373865.1 Uloborus plumipes | reverse complement strand
ATCAAACAACCCTGCAGGGGTGCCCTGCCCCAAGCTCAACGGCGCAAAATCCTCCCCAAAAATTTTCTCTACTCTCTTACTTTTAAATTGGGTTAAATATGGCACTTTTTAGAGTCTCGAATTTTCATCATTTGCATCATTGCACGTTTAATGAATCAATTAAAAAATAAAGACTTATCAAAATTAATTCAAGATAAAATTTTTCTTGACAAATACAGTTTAACAAATACAAAAACAAACTACTTACATTATAGTAAATTTATGATCTTGCAAACAATCAGTTATTTAAAAGTTTTGTCGATTGCTCGGAATTCCAAATTTGAGTATTATGGCTACCAGATTTGCCCGATTTACCGTCTTGGAGACATTGCTAATTAATGTAGGGAAGGGGGTGAGTTTTATCAAGCTCCCCCTCCCTCCCGAATATATGTATGAATGCAGAGAGAGAGAGAATAGATTCAGCTTTTGATTTAAGAGGAAGTCAGTACTAGATATAAGTAATATATGACCTGTTTTTTAACCTATTGACTCAAAAAAGGGTTCCAAAAGGTTCTTCAACTGAAAAATGTTAGAAATTGTTGTTTTAGAAATGATCTTCAGTAATGTTACTGAGAGGATCGACTCAGTGGTCCTCCCGCAGTATTTTTTTAAAATTGAAACTCCAAAGACGCTTTTGCAAACTGCTTCGATTATGTCAGGAAAAAGAGGGTTTTTCTCCCCACTGGAACTTCTTTTGAAATTCTTGTTTTAAAAATGCAGTTTTAGACCATTTTTAGTGATATTAAGGATGAAAGGTTCAGTGGGGCTCTCACGGCAAATTTTTAGAATTGAAATTCTAAAAGCTCAGTTTTAGTAGATATTGGGTAATCTTTTAGGGGTTTAGAGGCTAAGGCACTCTCTCCCGAAACTTTTTCAAAATTGTAGCTCTAAGTTAGGCAGAAGAGAGGCTTATTGACTCTCCCAGGGCTATTTTCTGAAATTGAAACTCCAGAAATGCAACGGGGTTGATCTTTCAGTGATGTTAGGCAAAGAACGGTTTGGAGCCTCTTTTCTGGATATTGAATGAAATTAAAGTGTTAAAAATGAAATTGTAAGCCATCTTCGGGAACTTTAGGGTACATAAAATCTTTCAAAATTAAAGAATCAAAACCGCAATACTAGCAAACCTTCGATGGTGTTAAGGGGAGGAGTTTTCAGAAGCTCTCTCGAGGGAATTTTTTTGTGTTTGGCAATGTTTAGTATGTTAGGGAAAAGAGATTTGGTGGACCTCCGCCAGTTTTTCAAACAACTACAATAGTTGGTAATGTTAGGAAGGACGGGGGGCTCATCCCTGGATTTTTTTTTTGAAATCGCAGTTCTAAAATCAGTTGTAGACAAACTATTTCAGGGCTCGAAATTAACAGTGGTCTACTGGTTCAGAACCGTAAAAAATATCCGTTTGACAAGCAAAATTTAAAATTTAGTGGTTCATGGGAGCAGTGAAGTTTTTCCTGTTTTCCTTTCAAAAGTTGTATGCATCATAATTTTTTGAATATGTTGAAAGTTTAACCTTTATTAAGAATGTTCAGATATTTTCTTGCATAAAAAGAAAGTAAAGTAATTTCTGCAGTATAAAAAAAAAGTATATTTTTACTTTTTGTCTATTGGAAACTAAAAATGAACTCCAGCCATCATGTTATGCTATTTTAATATCTTTTTTCTGTAATTTTTTATTTTTTAAAACCAAGACATAGTAATTGACCACTAGATGTGTCTACGGACCAGTATCATTTAGTAGCTACTGGTTCTTTGGACCAGTAATTCTTTTTTGAATTTCTACAACTGTAATTTCAATACTTGGCCAAGAGGTTTGTTGCCATCCTGCGGCAATTTTTCGAAATTAGAATTTCAAAAAACTTCCTTGACCATGTTAGGGAGAGGGAGATTTTTTTTTCAAATTGAAGTGCTAAAACTGCTATTGTAGGAATAGGCAGTTTTTCGAAAATGTAGCTCCAAAAACGCAATATTAGCAGACCCTCGATGATGTTAGGGGTAGGAATTTTTTTGAAAGTTTTCCCTCGGGCATTTTTCTTAAAATAAAACTTATAACTGCTCAGGGACCGCGCTAACAGTTTTAAGTTGTTAGCCAGTAAATTAGCCAAACTTTAAAAGTCTTAGCCAAATTTCAAAAGTTTTAGTCAAATAAATAAAATTTTTTTTCTTCCGTAATACAATACATATAATTTTTCTCCCCCAGTGAAGATTTCTGAGAATTTTTGTTCGCCAACACTTTGGCCACATCAGAATTTCTTTCGCCGAACTTTCGATTTTATGGGCAATTCCACGATAAGGTCAACCAGATGGTCAAATTTTCAAAATTAATATTTCTAAACAAACAAGATATCATTTTAAAGGTAAAGAGTTGTATATTTTGAAATTCATGTCTTAATTTTGATAACTTAAGCTTTAACTAAGTTACAAGAGGTCAAACTAAGGTCAACATCCAGAGCGTTTTCAAACTACATTTTACGACTCTCAAAGAAGCTCTGTTTTTTCCAAAATATACATACTAAAATTATGAATTAAGACGAATAACTATTTACATATTCAATGTACAACAGGTGATGTTGCAAAAATGTGTTAGAATATAATTCATTTTGATTTGTGACAGAATTCCCATGGGGCATATTAAGTGTTTTACGTCCGACACCAAAATGTACGATTAATTATGCTGGGCCAATAATTTTAAAGCTACATACATCTGACTTTATATGCAAAGTAAGATCTTTGGTCTCATTGATGTAACCTATTAACATTTTGTGACAAGTAAATATTTTCAATTAAAATCTAGGTGTCGGACGTAAAGAATTTTTTTACGTCCGACACCGTTTACGTCCGACACTGTTACATTCCTAAAATAACACTTGTTTACAACTGTGATTCTCCATAAAGTTAAAGTCCAAAGTTAAAGTGCCTTTAATTACAAAGTTAAAGTGAAGCATGATTAAAAAAAAAATAATTTTGACTTTATTGTGCATACATATGCTTTGAATTTACTTATTAAATAGTAAATTTTGCTTCAGAATAATACTTTAAAAGTTTTCTTTCTCCTCATGAGACATTTATATTAAGACACTTACAATGCATCACAGTTGTTCTGGGAACTCTTGAATTAATAAAAAGTGTATATACATATTATTGCTTTGAAAAGAACAGCAACCCAACTCTTAAGTATTCATCTAAAGTTTTAAAGGCTAGATCATCACACAACCTGTATTCTGTTTCACAAGGAGTCAGAACACATGGATTTCGTAGTTAGATTTGTACAAGTGGATGCTTGCATTTTTTATCAGTGTACTGATTAATATTCATATTTGCTGGTTGATGGTGGTTGATGCCATAGGAGGCACTGTGAAAAAAATCGTTTGGCGCCGCGTTAAAGCAAGAAAAATGACGGTGACAAAAGCGAAGCGATTTTCTCAAATTTCAGCACTTTTAAATCCGAATATGCACATAAAGTATATTCCAGCAAAAGATATACACATACAAAGCATTTGCATCAGCACTGGAAAGCTGTTTTCCATATTCCAAACATCAAATCTGCTCATTTTGCCAAATCAGTTGGACACAATTAAGTTCAAATTAGTGACATATCACGTGATAACAAATTAAGAACAACGTGATAACAAATTAAGAATCTTATAATTCCGGGATCAAAGAATCTGCAGATCTTGATACAGTAAACATCAATGACTGGGTTATGGTACGCATGATGCCATGCTTTGTCTTGGATGTATCACCAAAAAAATTACATTGTAGTATCAGTTATGCATAGTTCTAAAGGTTATTTTAAATGGCCAAGAACTGAGGACAAAATATTTTACAAATTACGGGACATTATAAACGTATTCGTCCTCCGATCCCAACAGGAAAAAGGGGGCAGTTTAAATTTGATGAACCCTTTCAAACGTTAAAAAATAATATGTGTGACCTAGGAATAAAATGTAAGCTAATTTTCTTATTTAAAACTGTAATCATTGCATTTAAGAACAACGGTTTAGGTCCAATTCGAAGAGTTTACGTCCGACACCGCAAATTTACGTCCGACACCAAGGTAAAAGTAGTTCCAAGTTCATTTTATTCAAAACAATATAATTAAAAAACTGTAAAATATGCTTTAATCATAAGTATACTATCGATCTTAGCTGTTTTTGAAATTAAAAGGTAAGCCAATTCGCAGAGTTTCAGTAAATTTTAAGTGAATCTCTAATTTTACTATTTGTGCGTTTACGTCCGACACCAACTCTTTAAATCTTCTTAATTTCTATTTAAGAGATCTATTTTAAAAAACTAACATGATTTTTTATTCATTATGATGTAGCGAATATTTTGAATACCAACTTAATCATTTCTATTCAGTTTATATTTGATAAATGGAGCTAAAACTAAAAAATATTTCTTCGTTTTTTACGTCCGACACCATGGAATTGCCCTTATCGCATTTGGCGAGGTGGCAAATGCTTAGTGCGGTCCCTGACTGCTTTTAATAATGTTAGCCAAAACTGGGAGGGATGGACACTCTAAGAGATTTTTTTTTACATGCAGTTTTAAAACGGCAGTTTTAGACTATCTTTGGTAGCATTTGGGATGAGAAGTTCAGGGGCCCTCCGCAGGTTATTTTAACTCGCGTAAATTCATGCCGTTATTCGTCACACAAGTGCTCAAACGAGGATCGAAAACGACCCCAGTGCTTGCAAAAGACCCCCCTTTTTTGCAAGAATGGAAAGGGTTTAGGAAAATTCCAACCACACCCTCACATCAATCAAGAACACAATTGCAGCTACCGAAAGGATGGTATCCCTTGTCTGGCTATGAAACTCCCAGAAATGGAAACAAAAATCGCTGGGGTAGTTTTCGACCCCGCGCAAGCTCTCGTGAGTTAAATTGGGAACTCAATTGTGAGGGGATTTTGATAATTTTATTGAAGAAAGAGATTCACGGCTCTCCCTGGAATTTGTTTGACATTAAAGCTCAAAAGACAAAATGTTAGGTAACCTTTCATGATAGAAGTGGACGTTCTTCTGAATGTTTTTTGAAATTGAAGTCTAAAATATGCATAACCACAAAAGAAATAACTGGCATTCAGACACACAGAGATTGATATTTTCCGAAAATGGTCAAAATGATTTATCTATTCATCACACAAACTCCAATATTCGAGAATTGTCATAGATAGAATACTGCTTCCTCGTTCTATTTATTAGATATAAAAGAAAATAACAATGTGTGTGGTTTATGAAAGGTAAGATATAAAATCAAACAGTTCTGATTTCATCAGTGGAGTCAAATATTATTGAAAGTTTGATAAAATCATCTATTGGCTAGGCAATTTAAAAAGGATATAGAAAACATGGGAGTAAAGTAAAATGAAAAGTTATATACATGAACCCTAGCTTGATTATAGAGGTAGATTTAAAGAGGGAGGTTGATAGAGATTTAAAGTATATATCTTGCTTTATTCAATTTGATAGTCTCCTTTTCATGGCTGTCATGCGTATTCATCTTACGGAGTTGTTCTAGTTTCAGAAAATTATGGTAAATTGAAATGACATCAAATAGTCGAAACCTTTTTTGGAGCAGATACTTTGACTCAATCCTGTCTCTGAGGTGGTCTTCACTAAAAAATACACACAGCTACTAGGGTTGACTAGTTTTTATCGAAGGTGGTAAAAACCGTCCCAGTAAAAATACCTTTTTGCCAGTTTTTTTTTTTTTTTTGCCAAAGTGACCAAAATAATTAACTTTATTTACGAAAATTTTCCAAAATGTTTACTAATTTTTACTTTAAATTTTTAAACTGAATATTCACTGCATCATTCAACTTACTCTCTCAGAAAAAGGCTTCTTTGGTAAATACCATTATAGAAGAGTAAATAACTATAAAATATGTCACTGGCTTTAGCTTAAAGTTATAACAGGGACGTAGTGTAGGGGATTGGAGGTCAATTCCTTAAACCCTTTTGTTAACATGTATTGCTAGAGGTGATATTATATTTTATATACATGTAACAGCTTTTATAGCCCCACCCCCTCCCATAGATGTTTGCTGCACTAGTGGTTGTAACTAAGAACAAATTCTTATCTTTCAGTTAGTTTTTCATATGAAGTCATGCCAGATCTATCCTATAAAGGCACACAATAGTTTTTCATATGGAAGTCATGCTAGATCTATCCTAGAAAGGCACACAATGTAAATTTATAGGACAATAAACTATAATTAGTATTTACAACATCTCACAGTGACGGGTGGCTATGTTCAGACTTGCCGTTTTGAATTTTTCGGAGGTGGGCGAGGATTCACAGGGTCATATTCAATGCAAATTATGTCGAAAAACAACCAAAGCAACAACCATTTATTTGTAAACTCATTCATTTATATAAATCGGGGGGGGGGGCAATTTTCTCCTCCTGACCCCCCAATATGACTTTCCTAGCTATCTTACTACTGTTTTGAGGCTTAAATGTCTGATTGTTGCTCTGATATGAGATGAAAACATAGTTCAGCTTGTATTAAACTATGGGTAACCAATGATCAAGCATGTGTTCAAGGGGTAGTTCTGACCCCCCCCCCTCCAAACCGGAAGCCCAGTGTCCTTTATCTCATTTCTTATCATTTACCTCAAAAAACCACAGCCAGTGCTTTTTTCCTTTAAAAAGTATTCCCTTTAATTGAGAAATTTTCAACTTCCAAGTCAATTCAGAACCAGGAACCTCCAAATGTAATTCTGCAGTTTTTCTCCTGGTATTTTCAAATTAATGAAAAAATTTCACAGAAATCTGCAAAATTTCTGCAGATTTCATGTAGAATTTTGTTAAGGCATCAAATTGTCCTACGAAAATGTAGAATTTTGAGCCAAATCATTGTTATTTGCAGGAAAATTAGATGTGCTTCTAAGTAAAACCTGTGCAGAAAATTTAGTTTCTTTAACAAAATTTGACAATTTTATATTATAAAAAACCATGCACCTAGATTGTATCTATTTATGTAGGTATGTCAGTATAACTTCTCCCCAACCAAGGCCGTATCCAGAAAAAAATTTCGGGAGGGGCCCAGAGTTTCGCACATTGCCCAAACACACATACATTTTTGTGTGTGCTATGAGTCTAATTTCTAGCTGACCCCCCCCCCCCCCCACGATGTTTGATGTGTGTGTTTTTCATTTCTTTATTCTTATTATTTTCTTCAACTGACCTTTATTGGGGATGGAGAGATATGTAATGACAACTTTTTTAAATGGGGTAGAATATCCGTAATTTTAGGGGGTCCGGGGGTTTCTCCCCCGGGAAAATTTTTGAAAAAAAGTTTTAAAATTCTGCATTTTGAGGCCTTATATGGGGCAATTGGGGCTTCAAAAACGTGTTGGAAGTAGGCAAACAACAGTCTCATAAATTTTCTGCATTCTTTTGCAAATTAAGATTAATCAAAGCATAAAAAAATGTTTAGTTTAACAAACGATTAACATTAAGCGACAGAGAGGAAAGACAAGGGAGGAGAAAAGATTAACACATTATCACTTGCTTACATCGGTTTTCACTATAGTTACATAGTAGTTTTTGATCAGTTCTCCAACTCACCGACAGACACAGCACTTGTTAGTAACATAAAATAACCAATATTATAAAACACATAAAATTCTTTAAAATAAATAGTGTAGAGATTTAAAAAATAATTAACGATAGAGTAACATTCTGGCCATTTAGTTAATTCATATTTTAATTATTTATAAGAAATAGGATTGAAGCACTTTTGAAGGAGTTTCAAAAAGGTATTTGATGATTTGCAAAGACTCTGGAACAGTTAAAATTCTTTAAAGCATTTCATTTGCACTTTCCAGTCTCTGACGTTTTAATAGTTAATTGGACAGTCTTACGAAATTGTTAAAACTTTGAAAGACACATCTTTTAAAGATTAAAAATAGATATTAAAAAATACTTATAACGACAATTTCTTTTTCAATCACTAGTACTGCAGAAAACGAAAAAGAATACAGGTAGGGTAATATTTTTTCTCGTGCTTAACATATTAATAAAAGAATCAATTACAAAGTAACTTCTAAAATACTGAATTAGGTATTTAATGAATAGTCAGAAATGAAACATGCGAGTCACAAAAAATTATTTTTGAAAATATGCTACAAAAAATGCTGGAATATGATTTTTGCATTACGCAGAATATTTTTTTTAATCAAGGAGCTGATTTTCGCGCAACTTGATGCCCACCTCCCCTCCATTTGTGTTAGAAACTTTAAAATTCAAGGTTTACAGCTACATTTAACAAAGTTTTAAAGGTTTTTAAGCATTTGTAAATGGAATTTTTTTTAAGCAACTTTTGTCTAAGATTGGTGAGCGTCCAACAAAGCAGAGGGTCTGTGAACGTATCCGTTTTTGTGTGGTCTTGTTGATATTAACATGTTTAGAAGCGTTTGAAGACATGTTTAGCTATTAAAATCCCTCGAGGATTACAAATGCTTATAAATGGGGACCAAAAAAGTACCCTGTTAATTGAATCAGGGCGCTGAGAAGCAATCTCAGCCTAGTCGGAAACTAGGGGCCCGGCGATTAGGGGGTAAGAATCTGAGTGGTGTAAGTTTTATAAGTTTTACGGGGGGAGGGGGGACTGCCGATCAAACTTATAAGTAGCTTGCCTTGAGCCTGAATTGATTTGGGAAAGAGAGCTGGAAGTGCTAATGAGAGTCTTGTTTTCAAGTTTGTTTTGCAGCTAATAAGAATTTGATTTTTTTTTTTTTTTTTTGTACTTCTTCAAATTTTTACTCGTTTAATAGTTTAAAAGAAAAAAATATTTTTTTTTTTTTTTTTTGCCATTTGGAATTTAAAAAAAAAGAAAACTTTTTTTTTCTGTTTTACATTATAAAACATTTCGGGTTTCGGGGGGGGGGGGGGGGCTCGGGCCCGGATACGGCCTTGTCCCCACCGTCAGTGAACTGATCATCGAACCAGATATCGATAAATTCGTAATTTTTTAGGTCTTGTTATTACATAATTACAGTGGGATTTACATAATTGTACAAATTTAATTAGCAGACATAATCAATTATATCTATATTATTATATAAGAGTCTTTTTTCTCCCACCGTTTTTCTTCAGACATTTCGGATTCTTCTTCTCAAGTGGTCAATGATTTCTCCAATTACACTGTCTTTGTTCAAGCTTTTAAATGATAATATTAGAAAATATATAAGATCGGAGATTTCATTCTATTTCATATTGCCGAAATAATTTTATGAACTTAAAGAAAATTAATTCAATGTTTTAAAATAAAACCTTGCAAATATTATTGCCCAGAGCATAGTTAAATTTTGTATGAAGTCTTGTTTAAATAGAACAAGGATTTAGAATTACATTATTATAGAATTCATACAGCAGAATTCATTCATAAGTTGGATACATTATTGAAGTATAATCAACATTTTTCCTAATAAATCGTGGAAAGGTTATTGTCTTCTGATTTTCTTTTATTGGGAAATTTTTATTCGAAGGAATTATATAACACTGATTTTCGAAGCATCAGAGCATAAATGTTTCAGCGAATGAGATGGGATGAATTTTTTTCTTCACATTTAGAATTTTTGCATGGATGACTATTATAAATTCCCAAAAATTTATTTACTACTGCAATTTTTTTAATTAATCATAATTAATGGTGCTATCAATTTTGATTAATTAAATTTTAAGTTAGACATTATATATTGATAATTATAGTTTTAACTGGATTAGCGTTAGGTTAGTGTAACTGACAATTAATACTTCTGATTTAGTTTTCGTGCCACCTTGGACCCCCGCCCCCCTAAACAAAGTTCTAGATACGTGCTTGCCAATGATGAAAAGTTCTTTAAATAGTAAAATTAAATTCAATTACATTTCTTCACTAGAATACATATTTGTTTTTCTAAAACTGAACAGCAAACACAAGTTTTGAAATAATTTTTCTAAATCTATTTCAAGTTTTTTTTCCTCAAGAATTATTTTAAAATATTTTAATTATTTGATTAATACCAATGAAATTTCAAATTAATTTTCTGATTTTACTCTCAATTGTAGTTTGTCAAAATTATACTGTTTTTTGGTAAATTTTTGATATCCAGCAATTTTTCTAGTTTTTGCCCATTTTTGCCGTTTTTTTCCAGTTTTGTCAGTCCCGGCAAAAATACCTCTGCCGGCGTATTTTTGTGGCAAAAAAATAGGGAATTAAAGAAAGGTATCAAATGAAAAATTTCTGCAAATACATAAGACGTTAAAATACTGAAATAATACTGCAACTTCTTCCCCCCCCCCCAAAACTGAAATTTAAATTTCAGCCCTTTTGTTTGGTTTTGTTAAACTAAATTTGCTTGCTGAAAGTTTTTCAAAAATAATAGTTTAAAAGTGGATTAATGCTTAGTTTGTAAAATGTAATATTTACTAAGTTATTTTATTCTAGGACTACTTTTTCATATCTGAACTGCATAGTATCATTAAGTTTTAAGATAAAAATCTCTTTAGGGACAATATTTCTTAAAAGTTTATGCATATTGTCTGCAGATCTTTTCAAGAATCTGAAACAGCCATTGAAAAGTGAGTTTCTGCTACAGTGACTGCAACTTATGCAGTAAATTATACAAAAATCGAAGATTTGTTTTTAGCTTTTGTTGTATCATATTTTGCCGATGTACACAGTGAAAATATAGCAGAATTCTTATTTTTATTTTGCATCAAATTCTTAGTAAAAAACTAAAAATGTACATTTTTTTGCTGAAGTTCATCGATTTAAATTATATGTATTTCATATGTTTTTTCAGTATTTTCTTTTTATGTTTCACATTATACTACTCAGTACTAAAACGGTGTTGATTCCTTATAACAAGTATCGCTTTGCATAAGCATGAGTGGAGCATGAATTGAAACTTACAATTTGTGGTGCAGTCAGCTGGTGTATGGGTTGACTCTGAGGATGGTGGAAAGTAGGTGAAGGTGTCATCTGTACCATATGACCATACTGTGGAGTGGAGGGAGGCTGCTGACCCCCTGAAGTGCCTCCACCTCCCCCTTGATTCACCACTGTTGTGAGGGGAGCACGATCCATTCTAGACAGAGTCCTGGGCACCGCATTGCTCCGAGTATAATAGTTCTACAATGACAAATATCCATGCTTTAAAATATAATTCACAGCATAAGGGTACATATTTCAAGTTCAATTCAACTCTGTATAGGAATTCTGTTAACTTACTCATGCATACCTGCTAACATCTTTACTTAGAAAATCTTACAATTTCCCCTACGAAACCGTATAAGGCGATAAAATTTTTTAATGAAAATCATGCATTAAATAAGTTATCGTAATTACATCACTGGGTCCCTTTCAGTAGTTTTCTTTAATTTTAATTAACATCTTAACTTTCATTTTCAATTAAATAAATTTGTTTCAGTGTTACAATTTTATGTGAAGTATGTTAAATGTAAAGCTGCTGGTAAAAAAGAAAAAAAAAAAAAAACATGAATAATAAAAATTAAATAAAATAAAATGAGGTAGAATGAGGGGGCCATGTTAAAACATCTTCCAAGGTACAAAAATATTGAAACATTTTCAAGATGCAAAAGGAGTGAAATCTTAAAACAGGAAGCAATTTTTCGTTGATTATTGGTCAGTTTTTTTAAAATAAATTTATCACTTGATTATAAAAATAAAAAATGCAGTAAGTTAATCAAATATATCAAAATTACTTCCAACCTTAAAAATCGTTGAAACACTTACACGATGTTAAAAGATTGAAATGCCAACATACTAGAAGCGATTTTGCGAGAATCGAGTGTAAAATGTTACCGTGTAATATGGGGACGAAAAATTTATTAATTATAAAAATAAATAACTAAACATGATAACCTAATGTAGCGTATTCCAATATATCCTAAAATTTTCAAAAATATTTGCACGATACAATAGGGTTGCTATCTCAACCACGCAATATGACGAAGCTCAGGCATTCCCTCGGGTATTAACACATGTACAGATAAGTTTTAAAGAAGCCTAGAAGTTGAAATTTAGTTTATTTATAAAAGAACATCTGAATTGATGAAAAATATGTAAAAAGAGTACAATTTTGCACCTTTACCATAGAACCGTACGATGAGGCATAAAAACGTACATTGTATGGCCAAAATGTACAAGTTGGCAAGTATGCAAATGTCATATAAATTAATTTTTCATAATTACTCATGGTGTTTTTAAAATAGAAGTAAATGGCTTCAAGCTAAAACTATTGCAAAACGTCAATGACAAAAATGCTAAATTAATAAATAATGAATGCTCTTGAACTAGAGTTAGGATTCATGTTTTAGTTATATTATGAAAAAAAGCTATTTTTAAGAGCATCAATTTTCAATAGAATTTATTGTTTTGGAGCATCAGAAAATTATGTAAAATCACGAGTGTCAGGTTGAGGTCTATGTATTATTATATTTTCAACTACAGAGGGTTTTCCAAAATTTGTTTATGAACTTGTCCCAACTTCTAATCAACATAGACTTTTCAAAAAAGTTTGACTAAATAAACTTTTCAGAGTTACTTATTAACGAGGTTTTGGCATCTCAAATTTGTCACTTTTCTTTTACTTAGATTTTTGTATGCACAGTAGCATTCGGTTCGAGCCAAAGAAAAGTATAAAATTAAATAAAGAAGGTGGAAAATGTATAAACAAAAAGCTAATGCATGGGTTAATATTCATGGGAAAATATGGCAGTTAATGCGAAAATTCCCTTCTTGAAAGTAGTTCTGCGTAAGATTAGGGGAACTTTTATTAAACACAGAGCTTTGATCTTTTTTTCTTTGACTTATGTAAAAACTACTAACGTTGTTTACATTAAAAAAATTAGTGAGATAAAAAGATATCACAATCATTGATCAAATATATGCATTTTTAAAAAGGGAAAAAAAACTTTTCTGAAACATTTTTTGTTTAATGATTTTCTTTTTATTGAAAAGTCCTTCTATTAGATGGCTGACCATCATTTGCACATCGAAGGTGTTTCTAATAAAAAACCTACTTCAGACTTTGTAGTGGTTTAGGAAAAAAAAAAAAAAAATCATTACACAATATTATGAAAATATCAAGACCAGGGTTGCCAGACGTCCCGGATTTCAAGGGACAGTCCCGTTTTTTGAAATATTGTCCCGCGTCCCGGGTAACCTTGATACGGGACAGCTAAAGTCCCGTATTCTGATGGCTAGAAGCAGTATTTTACAAAAGGAGACATTATTTTTTGAAAAAAATGAAGTAAAACAAAAAAATGTGAAATAGGGTGATAAGAAAATTGATTGAATTATAATATTTTCCTGTTCTGAAGTAATATTAGTGTTCTATTCATTAAGAACAGAAATTATTGTGACAATCAGTTCAGCAAACGTTCGTTGCAAAAGTAGTGTATCTTTTAAATGATTTTACTATGCTTTATTGTATAAAAAGCCCTTTTCCATATTTCAATAATTAAAGAAATGCATGAGTTCAGCTATTATTAGTCACTAGATTTTTTTTTGAATCAATCAATTTCAATCTTTTGAAATTTGCTTCGCTTCGTTTTTATACTAAAAGATGTAACTAAATGTTATTCCATTTAGCAAACAAATACGCGTTTTAAAAACATGAAGATACGTAATTTTTACAATGAGCGTCAGAAACATAAATTACAGTGAGCTTTATGGCAACCTAAAGACTATCAAAACTTAGAACGAATTATTGCAGCTGTAAAATCAAGTAGCAAATATGATTATGAAAAAAAAAGGGAATTTTCTGACAAACTACAGTTAACCGAAGGCTATTGAATACAGTGAACTCTCACTTATACACCGCCTCCTTTATGCGCCTTTTTCACTTATACGACGGTTTTCAATGGTCCCAGCACATTCTATAGCAAAACAATGATAGTATCATTCGTTTATGCGTCGTTCTAAAGATAAATATTTCATTTATGCGCCGAATATTTGTAAAATATTAAATTTTTTTTTATTTTCTTTAAAAAATAAGCATGTTTCTTCACTTTCTTCTTTAATCTTTCGCCTTTATTGCTCACGGAAGGCCTTTTTTCCGTATGAACTTGAATTCGGAGAGGGACAAGGACAATTATCTATTATGTATCGTTTTAAAGGGAACAATTTGTGCTTAGGTATGCTACAATATTTGTTTTCTCTTTATCATTGTAGTTAGGTTACAGTAGTTGTCCCCCCCCAAACCGTAGTAATATAACCATTTTCTATACAAACATTCTTATTCATGCTCTCATTAGAACTTATGTTGCGTTTTAGACCTTTAAATAGACTTGTTCGCTTATGCGTCTCTCTCAGTTATGCGCCTTTTTCCGTTGGTCCCTTGGGCCGGCGTATAAGCGAGAGTTCACTGTATTGTTTTTTCTTATTTGTTTTAGTTTAACTTATAGTGAGTTTAAATAGTAGGGTTTAATTCTAATTATATTCAATTGTAATTAAAATTTTGGCAAATGACTCATTACATTATTTTGCAGTCTAATTTCCCCATTGGTCTGTCTAGCTTTTTGAAAAAGTGCATACTCAACATTTGTCATCAGTAGAAGCAACAATTATGTCTTTCACGCCAAGACAGGCCCGTCATTTGGGACATCAGAACGGATGGTCAATGGCCTCCGCCCTGGTTTTGGGAAATTAATATATTTACATATAAGTGGGCGTGGACTTTTTTTTTTTTTTGGTATAATAATTGACATTGAAATTTGGTATAATTTACATTTTGACCCCTCTTCCTCCCCCCAGCGAAATTTGAAATGACGGGCCTGTGTCAGGAAAAGGGAGCTAATAACTAAGGCTCGACCAATGGCATTTTTTGGCCGATGGGCCGATGCCGATTGTTGGCCGAAGCTTCGGCCCGGCCGAAGCTTCGTTCCATCTCTAGTTTTCATTCATCTGATTCTGTTCAAAACATTTCAACACATGCAATTAAAATAGCATTAGAAACAATAGTAAAATAAATCGCAGAATTAATGTTATTAAAGCACTAATTTACCAACATATTGCATGCAATTATTTGGGAAATCCTACTTTAATAAAGAGAACTTTTCAAATTTTAATGTGTCTATTCCTGTTTTTATCAAAACGCCTTACCTCTCCGCAATAACAATAATTATCATGACAAAACATTATTAATGGTATATTTTTGTCTTAGCATCGATATCAGAAATTCGAAAATTTTACCTCGGTTACAGTTTATGAGGTACCCTGCCCTCTTCTCTCTAAGTCTCGGCTCAGCCCCCCATCCTGAAATGATTTGGCGTACTCTGAATTTGAAAGCTAGCCCGTTGCAGCGGGATAGACTTCGCACACGGAGAATGATGGGGGCAGTTTTTCAATTTGATTGGCAGTTAATTGCCGTAGTCTTCAAAAAAGAGTGTGCCATTTTCATTCTCGGTTTGCGATATGTTTACTAAACATAAAACTCGAAAAAAAGACATACCATTTTTAGAACGGCGTCGTTTCTACTGATGACTACGTTATGAAAGAGATGACGCAATTATTTCTGACCTCCACCAGATGACGCTAGCGAGCGCGTCTGTTTACCTTTGACCCTTCACCTTGTCAGAGGAAAGTTGCCACGTATTCATTTTTGGCGCTGTTTGTTCGCGCCTTGAGTGCAGGTGAAATATCGGCGCTTTGAAATTCTATGCGGACTACGTGATAAAAACCTGCAATCTTAAAGGGTCTGTATCTCAAAATTGTTATGTTTCTGAAGAGTCCAAGGAGCCTCATCTCCTTTGGCAACGCGGGTGAAAATGTGTCCCGATTTTTCCACTGCCGAGAGATGGCGCTGAAGCCGATTGACTTATGATCTCTCGACTCTGTTGCTTGTGCTGACGGAGAAGGGGAAGGAGAATTTCGCCGAGGACCCCGAGCTTTCGGCGGGGTCAGCGGGGAGACCGACGGAAGGTAGCCGGCGCTTTTCGGGTAGCGGATGCGTGGTAATTGAGAGGTCAGATATGGGCACAATTATCCCCACGAAAGAGAAATGTTAAACTTTATGATTTTAAAGTTATTTACTTTCTCATATTTCATTTCCCTTTTGTGCTTTTTATTTTTGCCTCTTTTTTTATTAATGTATTTTATTTTATTTATTTTTTTTTAATATTACTTATTTATTTCTTTAAATAATATTTATTTATTTTTGAAACATTATTTGTTTGTTTTTTAAATTATAACTATTATTTTTTACAAAATTACTAATTTTTTAAAAGTATTAATTTTGCGCAGAATAGAATCGCTTTTTTCTCTTCCAGACATTCCAAGCACACAAAAAAAAAAAAAAAATAAAATAATAACAAAAAATAATTTAAATTAAAAAAAATAAATTAAGGAATATTTAAAAAAAAAACCAGTAAATAATTTAAATTAAAAAAAATAATGAATAAATAATTCAAAAAATAAATAAATTAGTTTTTCCCTCCCCCCCCCAAAAAAAAAATTTTTTTTTAATGGCGCAACTTGCGCCATAATGGCCCCATCCCCCATGGGCACCTATGCAATGGAGAACTTTATAAATCATTAAGCTCTTCACCTAAGTGACAGCAGATCAAATTACGTTTTAAAAGAATTGCTTCAAAAGCAAAAATTAACGCTTCGAATGCAAAGTATATTATAAACGTAGGATGAGGTAAAGTGTTCTATGCTTCTTTAAACAGCTTTCATAGCAAAAACAGCTTTAAATTTCCTAATATTTAGGAAATTCCGTTATTTAAATGCCCTTTAAAACGCTAGACTACGGGATGTAAAAAAAAATAAGGTTGCAGCAGCGCTCCCTGGCGGAAGTGAAATTTTGTTGCCAAACCGGTATCATGGAGATCCATCTCCTTCCTTTTACTCCCTGGAAGAGTCTCTGAATCTTTCTGCATCCCAATTATTACTTGGATACCCTGCATGACATTATTACTTGGATTGATTCAGAAAAGTTTGTCA
>JAXGGA010021189.1:0-17002 GCA_038373865.1 Uloborus plumipes | reverse complement strand
AGGTCAAACGATAAGGTGATTATTAAATAATAACAAATAGGTACAACATTTTTAAGTTATTATAATTTATTCCTTAAAATTATATATCATTAATTAAACAATTACGACAGTAACACTATTAAACAATATCAATCTCTTAATGCTATAGCGTGAACAATATTTTTTTTTAGTCCATCTTTAGCTAGCACAAACAAACTGGATGGTACCCACTCGAGAGCATGCCACGTATAGTGTGAAAAACATGGTGTTCTCAAATCTAAGCCACAAACAGACTTCGTTTGACCTTGGGATTTGTTGATAGTCATTGCAAATGCCAATCTAATCAGAAACTGAATACGTTTGAATTGAATTGGCACATCTGTAGGTATAATAGGAGTCCGTGGTATGAGTATATTTTCCCCTCTGAACTTGCCATTTAAAATCCTGGCTTCGATCACGTTTTTCATTAATTTTTGAATGACTAATCGCGTACCGTTGCACAGCCGGGGCGGGTTCAAATTACGAAGCAAGATAATTGGAGATCCAACCTTTATTTTTTAAAAATTTGTGTCACTTTAATGGTCGTTCATACCCCCACCCCCTCTCGCAGTGAAAAAAAAAACATTACACAGCAGATTTTGCCTAATAACTCAACACTCATGGTGTTTGATACGTTTTATTTGTTTGTAATGATGTTTTTTGGTCACAACCAATATGAAAATCACAAAAAATAGTTACTTTAATTTTTAACATATATTTATCTTCTTCAGAATTTTTGACTTTTAATTTTACCTTGAATTTGACGTAAATGCAAGGTATAAAATACAGAATTTTATAAAGGTATAAAAATTAACATAATATAATTGATAGTGTATATAATTGTTGAAAAAATAATATAAGTGCCGCAAATCAAAAACCATTTATTGCCACAATTGATTCAAAGCCCCCAAAAATGGCGCAAACGTCCATAAGAAAATTCTACAGCATCGAAAGACCGCATTGCCAATTTTAACAAAAATCCGACCAAAACTGTTATTTTGTACTATAAAAAAATATGGGGTAGATCCCCATGAGGGGATGTACATGCATAAGGACATTACAATCATTAAAAAAAAAAAAAAAAAAAACATGCAGCTGTTCGAAAAAATCCTTGCGGGCCTGGATTCGATCTCATTTCATCAGGAACTTCAACCTGACGCGCATAACCACTTGACCATCGGGTCGCTCATTGAAGTAAGGATTTACGATAACACATATTGTTTTAAATGACATGAAATGTTAGTTTTTCGATCATAACTTTTTTCTAGTTTACAAATATCGTCATATGAGTACATGGTACCTAAGTTACACCATCTCCTATAGATTAAAAAAAATTCGTCCAAATCGGTTCAGTAGATCAGATGTTATGTGTGAACAAAAAAAAATTTAGGGGTGGACTACCCCTAACATTTAGGGGGATGAAAAATAGATGGTGGCCGATTCTCATAGATACTGGATAAGCACAAAAAATTTCATCAAAATCGGTCAAGCCGTTTCGGAGGAGTATGGCAACGAAAACTTTGACACGAGAATTTTATATATTAGATAGATATATCTTGCTGCATTACTTTCCTTTACAACAAAATGAAAAAGAACATAAACAATTTAAAAAAAATAAATAACCGCTGCATACTAGATAATGTGGGAAGATAGTTATGGGGACACAGACATATGATCTGATATTTTGATTTATTTTCAGTTTTGTGCGAAAAGAATAGAAAAAACGATGAGAACAAGGAGAAACAGTGCTATTTTGCTGTTTGCTATGATCTTGGGGCGACCTATTTATTTCCTCCCTTCAAAATTGATGATTTGTGCTGGGGTAGGAGATGAAATGAATCATAAAGTTAAATTTCAGATATTGAGTGGAAGTACACTTTGAAGTTCGTCTGAAAAACAATATATATACCTAGGGTGAAAATAATTCTCAATTCAATCCCGAGGTTGGACGTCATATTAGTATAGTGTGAATGATATATTTGGGTGGGCAGGGGGATACTTCATCTAGTTATAAGGGAACCCATTTACCAACTTTAAATAAGTTTACTATTCATTTTGTATCAAAGAGTTTAAAAAAAAAAACATTTTGAACAGTTTTGAAAAAAAAAAAGAGTGGTTGTGCGGAGGAGGGAGGGGGGGGGATGAACCTGACAAATCTATAAGCTCATGCCAGCTCACTTTAAACATATTCATGTTTGTTTACTACTTTTAACTTAGTATTTAAACTTAGTATTTAAATAAATAGAATCTAAAAAATATCATATTTTTCCTATACAGTTTTATTCAAAAACTCAAAAAAATATGATCCCCAATCTAAAAATTTGTACATACATAGATAAAATACACAAGAATTTTTGAGAATTTTTTAAAAAAAATTCATTTTATGTTTTTCGAGAAATTTAAATTTGAAATTTAAATTTCATTTTTTGAAACACAAAATTTTTCTCAAATTAGTCATGTTGCATATCAAATTAAGCGGCAACTAACGTACTTCAAAATGCCATTTACCAAATTATTCTATCTATATTTGGTGCCGAGTTATGATCAATTTTATCTTCCCTTATCCATGGAAAAACAAGTGTTTTTCCAAAGTTCAAAGTCTCACAAATGAAAAAATAATAGAGATAAAAATCTAAAAATTGAGACTTTTGATTACCTCAAGGGGTACAATTGATGAGCCAAATTTGAAAGAAATACAAAAATGTAAGGTAAAAATTTTCTCAGATTTTGAATCACTTGACGGGGAATGTACATTAAAGACTATCTGTTTAACTTTTTGTACATTAGCTCATATTAGCTGCTCTTTATACTGATTCATATTAGTTATCCTGAATTATTAGGAAACACCCTTACAATATATTGTACTTTTCAATAATTAACACACATAACTTAGTTCAGTAAAAGAAAACTTTTATATCTTAAATTCTAAAATGTATTGTTATCATATAAATAAAAGAATCTAACTTAATTCTCTGTATCTCAAAAATGAGAGGAGGAGGGCACTTAAGGTCAAAAACATGTTTCAGTATGCTTTTTCGAATCATACCATTCTTTAACTTTTTTCATTTTTACTTAAGTCGTTCCCTGGTAAGGATAATTTATCTATTCAAATTGGAAATCTAAAACTCGTCTTTACTATGGCTTGTGACATACCCACACATATACCCAAACTGTTAAAACTATGGGGGCAGCAGGGGTGCCAATAAGAAAACTGGGGTTACATCAAAGTGCCACGGGGTGCCATAAAGAATTTGAAATCCTCTTACCGTACCGCAAGCCTCTCAGAGGGTGCTTAATGCTAACTCTGGAGCGCCATCGGCATCTTTTAGGGTGAATGAAGCTTGCTCATGCTCACTGAGACATCTCGCAGTGTCAAGTGGCACTTTTGATAGCTGCATTGCGACTCCAAGGTCTCATCATCATCAACAACCAGTAGAATAGCGGACATCTTGTTTACGTCGACACGACAGAGTTCTCGGTGCAGTGTTTTCAGTCTTGGATTTCAACTTGATTTTATTACAAAAACGGATTAAGTCCTCATTTTAATCCTCCGAATTCTAACGTAAGTACATGCATTTAGTCATTGTTCTACGATTTCCCAAAATATTTACAATCATTTCGAAATATTCTTACGGAAATGTATCTCTTTTGTAGCGTAGACACAGCTAGCTAGCAGCAGAACGAAGGGGAAAGATTTGAAAAAAAAAAAAAAAAAAAAACTCTGCCAGACTCTTTCTTTCTTAATTGTTTTTATTATACGTATATGTATATGAGTGATTCCATACCAACTCACCGAATGGGGGTCGCACGACCGACTCGGATTTTCTTTTAATTTGGCACACATGTTGATCATATAGAGGCATGGAAAAGTCCAAATTGTTAGGTTCCTGCTCCACTTATTTTCTTAGATACATGCCGTCAAAGTTTGTCCGTCACGTCAAAATACTAAAAAAGTGATGTTATTTAATCATTTTTATAAAAAATCGTACTCATGCAAAATAAAAGTGTTAGATTTCTATGGAAACTAGTTACTCCAGGCATTCCGAAAAAAAATACTAGAACTTTCATAATGAAAATTGCCAAGATACAGGGCTCTTTGAAGTTGTCACCACAAAAACTTGATTTTGCAGATTTTGCTAAAACTGAGGCATTTATTACAAAAAAAGGCAAAAAAAACCAAA
The DNA here is from genome assembly GCA_038373865.1 of Uloborus plumipes. Classification (NCBI taxonomy): domain Eukaryota; kingdom Metazoa; phylum Arthropoda; class Arachnida; order Araneae; family Uloboridae; genus Uloborus; species Uloborus plumipes. Next base: position 12,803 of record JAXGGA010021189.1, on the reverse strand, counting down.
GGTTTTCTTACTTTCTGGTAGTGTACATGTCCTCCCTGTAAATTGATACGCAATAAATTTTTGGGGTTTCTCACTCCTTCTTGGAAATATTTTAGCTTAAAGATAAGCCATAAGGCAAAAAATGCGTTTTTGGCCATCTTGGCAGCCATTTTTCTCATAAAGGGGGAGCAGTAGAAACTTTAATTTTTTTTAAACAAGCCACTGATATGTTAGCTATTCACAGGAAAAGAGTTTACTTTCGGTTATTTCTCCCATTAAGAGATATCCTGCTGACAGTATATGCATGTTTTTCGCCACGACCATATGCTTTTGTTCCCCCTCTCATGGGCTTAAAATTAATTAAACCAAAAAATAATGACATATTTATTAATAGCTGTATTATCTACCCAATATGTCATGAAGTTTAATTTATTAAATCATTGAACAATAAATTAGATAATTGATGAAAACAAGAAATAGTAATTCTCTGATGCCTGAGCATTATGCATTCATAATTATAAAGCACTAAATACTTTCTTGAGAAATTAATTAACATAAAGGAGTTCTAAATATTTTTATTATAAGCAATACCCAATCTTGTGATTGGGATACTCCTGTTTTTAATTGAAGAAGTTTTTGAATATCACATGAATATCAGGAAAATAAATGAGGTCTTTTCGTTTGATGTAGGATATTTTATGACAAATTTCATTTGATGGGCTACTAACTGAGCATGGTGATCAAGAGCTATTAATTTCAGCATCGAATTCCATTTTAACTTATTAACAGTTAAATACTTACAAAATAATTAAATAAATAATTTAATATAAAGCCATGCTTGAAGAATTAAAATTAGTGCAACTAATTTATTCCCATACTGATCTTTACAAAACTGACATGTGTTGAGCACTGATAAGAACTGACAAGAATAAGTTTACTCACTAAAATACTAGTTCACAGATACTATAAAGCGTACATTCTATTTTCTACAAAATAATACTGCAACAAAGAACAAGGGTATAAAGGGGTAGGTACTAAAGAATTTCTTGAAAAATCAATTAAAATAAAGGAGCTTCAAATATTTATCTCATAGGCAATGCCCAATCTTGTGATTGGATGTTCCTGATTGATGGCTATAAACAGGAGGATACCCTTGTTCTTTGTTTCAGTATTATTTTGTAGAAAATAGAATGTATGCTTTATAGTATCTGTGAACTAATATTTTAGTGAGTAAACTTTTTCTTGTCTGTTCTTATCAGTGCTCAACGCATGTCAATTTTGTAAAGATCAGTATGGGAATAAATTAGTTGCACTCATTTCAATTCTTCAAGCATGGCTTTACATTAAATTATTTATTTAATTATTTTGTAAATATTTAACTGTTAATAAGGTAAAATGGAATTCGATGCTGCAATTAATAGCTCTTGATCACCATGCTCAGTTAGTAGCCCATCAAATGAAATTTGTCATAAAATACCCTACATCAAACGAAAAGACCTCATTTAGTTTCCTGATATTCCTGTTTATTTTTTATAGACCCCTAAAGATGAAGGTGCGGCATCAAAAATTAAGCGGATTTTCAAGACATGGAAGTTGCCGTGAGCCAAAACTCTTACCAGGAACTGTTTAACTCCAATTTTCTTTTTGTATATGGAATATAGAAGGTTGAAACTTTACAAAATGAATGTTAAATTTGTGGTAAGTTGTTGCCGTAAGGTCAGTGAAGGCCCTCAAAACAAGGCATTTTTGACGTTTTTTTGCGTTTTTGAGGTCCAAAAACAGCTTGTACATTTCAGTTGGCACGGCAAAAGTAGTGTCATTTGAAAGACCAGTATAAGCACTTTAAAATAATGTATAAATAACCGAGGAAAGTTCAACGTGCTTTTAGTTGCGTAAGGCCGAAATATGAAAAATGTCATATTTTACCGATATTCAAACGGTCATAACTTCCTCTGCCAACAACATATTGAAATATTTTTTTTGCCAATGTCATACTCTATTCTTTGTCTTAACAGAACAGTTGAGTAATTTGAGGTGAAATGGGAAAAATTTTTTTACAAAAAATGTACAAGAAAAAATAAATTAAAAAAAAAAAAATTAAATTTTTCACATTTCGCCTCAAAGGACTCAACTGTTCTATTAAGACAAAGAATAGAGTATGACATTGGCAAAAAAAAAAAATTTCAATATGTTGTTGGCAGAGGAAGTTATGACCGTTTGAATATCGGTAAAATATGACATTTTTCATATTTCGGCCTACGCAATTAAAAACATGTTGAACTTTCCACGGTTATTTATACATTATTTTAAAGTGCTTACACTGGTCTTTCAAATGACACTACTTTTGCCGTGCCAACTAAAATGTACAAACTGTTTTTGGACCTCAAAAACACTAAAAAACGTCAAAAATTCCTTGTTTCGAGGGCCTTCACTGACCTTACGGCAACAATTTACCACAAATTTAACATTCATTTTGTAAAGTTTCCACCTTCTATATTCCATATACAAAAAGAAAATTGGAGTTAAACAGTTCCTGGTAAGAGTTTTGGTTCACGGTAACTTCCATGTCTTGAAAATCCGCTTAATTTTGCTGCCGCACCTTCATCTTTAGGGATCCATAAAAACTAAACAACTCAACTTTAGAGCAAAACATTCTGGATTTGGTCTTTCATTAAGAAAATAAACATTTGGTAATTTTTGGGAGAAAATCTGAGAGGTCATGAATCACAGTCGTGACACTCTCTCAGATTCTTGCTCTTAAAATAAATCTAATTCACTTGAGTTACAATTTTAGCACTCTAAACTAGATTTTCAACTGGAAAAATAATAATAATAATGAATCAATTTCGGTAGCGCATTGAAACACAATTTAAGGTTGAAAAAATTCTCCTAGTTGAATAAAATCCTTTTTATTGAATCCTGAAAAGCTTTCGATTGAGTCGAGGAAATCGTTTCGAGTGGAAGTTGTGACGGGAAGGGCCACCAAGGATGGGCGGGGAAGGGGAAAGAGCTCAGCGAGAAAAATGACTCTGCAGATTCCTATATGACGGATCGTCTTGTGCGGGAGGGGTCAACAGGTTGATTCAATTTCCGTTTGCCTTCATTTTTGAGAGACTCATCTCCCGACACTAAACAGACTTGCTTTGGGCGATTTAAGTAAGAAACCTCCATCCAATTCTGTCTCACACATTTTTTTCTTTTTAGTCGCTAATATTTGTACTTGAGTCTTGGAATTTTAAACTTGGGCTTTTGTGATTTATTTGAATATAAGGAGCATAATATAAAGCATTAACTTTCTGAAAAAAAAAAAAAAAAACGGTACTTGTAAATTTAAGATTCGTTCATGTTACTTCCTTCATGTACGGTCAACGCGCACAAATCATTTTTCCCCAACAAAAAAGCTTTCTAGGAAGTTGATACCGTAAAATAGGAACAGCGGAGTGATTCGGAATTAAAACTTCCTTTTCATACAAGGGGTATTTTTGGCAGTTAATTTTTTTCGAAAGGTACTATTATAAGAAGTAGGAAGAAATATTTTTGTCATTCTGGCAACAGCATTGGTTTCTGTGCAAGGTTGCAAGCGGGACGATAAAAAACATCAAGTTTTCATAGTCTGCAAAACTGTGTACATACAGATCCCTTTATATTTTAAATCTAAGTGTTTTTTAATTATGCATATATCTAAGCAACAGAGTCCACATTAGAAAAGACAACATATTTTAATTATGGCCTAAAAATGAAAAATTCTTCATAACGTCATAGCATAAGGATTTGCGGGGTGAATCGGAGCACTTAGTTCTGTTGTTCCAATTCAAACTTATTTAAAAGAAACTTTAAAAAATCAAGATTCTAACCCCAATTCTTTTTCTCAAGACAATTATTTATTACTGTGTATCCCTCCTCGTGGAGCAACTAGATCTTAGAGTGACAGAAAGATGCAGATTAAAAAAGATTTTTGCGCCAGGAGACTTCTTTTTACTTGAAATATATGCGGCAAAGTCATACAGACTTTATGTACCAAAAGTACAGCACACAGACACTGATGAATAAGTGGGAAAATCTTATAGGATAACACCCGAAACCCAGAGATTTCAAGCAATTAAAGAAATCAGCCTTTATCTAGAAGATGTTATGAAAAAACTTAAGCCAAGCCACAACTGCTAGTTTTAAGGACAAGTACATGTTTGTGGACGACATGAGTGACTTCAATTTATGTTAAATCTTTGTATTTCATTTCAAAAGCATTTCTTAATATTAATTCTAATTTTTCATGAGTTCAAAATTATTTTGAATTTTGACAAATCATAAACGTTTACTGGTATAGAAAATTAAACTTTTATTTGACAATAACTATCTGTTCTTATTCTCCCCATCAATATTACTCATGTTTGGGAGACCTATTACAGGTAATAAATATTTTAACGTGTTCCGATTGACCCCTATCAGCTGGGGGAGTGGAACACCCCTAAATTCCCATATATATAAATAACTGTTCAAAATGTTTTGTCTTTGCTTGGAATATCAAAAACAAAGAAAGACCGAAGTTTTTACCCAAAAAATCAAATAAAAAAAATCTTTAACTACTTTTTTTACAATCAAAGCTGAAAAGTGTACGGGTTATTTTCAAAATTTGCTTACATTTGCTGTCCGGAGGTTAAAAAGACAATTTTGAAGCATAACTTATATTTTAAATTCAATGTGAACAATTATTTTCTGCAAGAAAAACCTCCAAAAAAATTCTATCCCTCAAAAAATTATTTAAATTTATTTATTTATTTTTATATAAGTCTTTAAAAATCAGAATCAAGGAAAAACGCTTGTCCATTTCCAATTTTCGCAAGTTCAACTATTTTTTTATATACTTAATTGTATAAAAAAGTATATACAACAAATTATTTTATCTATTGACTATTAGTATATGATAATCAAAGTGAATATTGACAATAGTATTTTTTTCATTAAGAAATGTATGAATATATTTTGTCCGGCAGTTCTTGTCAAGTCCGTCACCCTAAGATTATTTTAGTTAAAAAAAGGTATTTATTGCAGTCAAAAGATGGTAGCACGTATTCAGTTAACTTAACAAACTAGTGACGTAACTATTCCGTACCATTTTGTTTTCCTGAGTCGAGAAGTATTATTGTGGCGTTTCGCACAAGATTTCTTCCCGGTGCGTATTTTTATTCTTTGTCAAGTCTGTTACCAAAGATTTTAGTATTAATTTTTACTTATTCTCAACTTTTACCCCGAAATAGTGCTTATTACACAACTCTAAGAAAATGCATAGTGTTGTTCAATTTTTAAATTCGACAACCTAGCCATAAATTTGACATTTTGGTTGAAATGTCAAGTCCGTAACTGGTCAAATCCGTTACCAAAAGTCAAGTCCTTTACCATACAGTTTTTGATCAATATTTCAATGATCGCAAACATCGTTTTAAGATTCAGGGACGCAAATAATTTCAAATGAAGTTGGTTCTAGGCGCTATGATATAGTTTAAAAGTGAGATTTCATATTGGTTTTGTATGGTAAAGGACGACAATTTTCCTTGTAACTTAAATTTTTACAACAGCATTTGAATGCTTAATTATGCATCAAAATGTACAACCAATTACTTTTTCACACACCTAAAATATGTGGCAAAACATCTGTTAGTGATTCTAAAAGAAAATAGCCAGTTAAAAAAATTACAAAAATTAAAAAAATTTGCAAAGACCTCCATGTCTTTCCCAGGGGAACCGTAAATGGCCAATTTATAAGGATGACGTCCTTGATACTTATGTTCGCCCATACACTGGGGCAATAGGTGATGCATTCCTGCTACAGGACGATAACGCAAGACCGCACCGAGCTCGCACAATAGACGATTATCTAGAACACGCAACAATTCTGCGCATGGAGTGGCCAGCTCGTTCGACTTGAATCCTATCGAACACGTTTGGGACGCTTTAGGGAGACGTATTGCTGCGCTCAACCCACCCCTCAAACCCTTGCCACGTTTGCTACTGCTTTGCAAGATCAGTGTAGAACTGATAGACCGAATAATTGAGAGCATCACGCATCGCTGCTCGTGCTGTATTGCTGTTAGAGGGGATCATATACCATGTTGAAGATACTTCCCCAATATCAAACTGACACCTCAAATTTGTTCATTTTGTAAGTGCATTATTTTTTATAATACCATAATTGTCTGTTAATTTCTTTTTATGTTATTTTATACCTTACTATGTGTTGCACAATGTGGCCAAGTTTCGTGAAATCTACGAGTAACTTTTTGAGTAATCGTCATTTTTTGTGATTTTTCCTTAATTTTCGATAACCAGTGTAGTTCGGTTTTTATGTCTTTACAGAACCCCAAAACTGTTTCTGTAATAATTATTTCCAAGTCCCCTTCTCGACTCTCCATCTCCAGTGCGACAGATTCGACCTGAAAGTAAACATCTTAATTTGATGAACTGTTTTTCGACCATTGACGGTCCAAAACAATTCCTGTCGCAACTTAGCTTTTAGTGCCGTGAATTTCTAGTTTAGTGAATAGATCTGGATATTGCAGCTTCTACTGACAGATAGTAGCTACTTAACTTACTGACGGTTAAATGCAATTTTAATCTTATAATTATATTTTACGTTCCAGTTTTATGTTTTGTTTTACGCTGAAAATTGCAATATAAAGTCCATCCTGGCGATATTTTAAGTAGTCACAAGAAAACAAAGTTTTGCACGAATATTTAAACTAAAAAGAAATCCACCCTTTTTTTTATTTTTTAGATAGTACTCTTTCATTCATTGTTATTGTATCAGTGTAGCATCTGCTATTGGGTGATTTCACGGTCACGTGTGGGACAATCAGACGAAATTTTCACTAACATTCATGTATGTATACGAATAATTTATGGCTACAGGTTAAACATTTTTGAACCTGGGGAAAGTACATTGTGCATGTGATTTGTGAAGCAAAATTTATTTTCCTGATTTCTTTTTTAATTGGTGTTTTCCATTAAAGAATTACTGTCACGTGTGGGACAAGTGTTTGGACATCAGTTTTTATACTTTACAACTCTAGAGAAAATTCCTGCGAATCTGATATATTCTGGTAGCTCTTAATTTCTAAACATACAGTATGGTTTCCTACTAACAATGTTTTTCAGTGTTAGCTTTAAAAAATAAACATATACTATAGCAAATGCACCCACAGCTCGATCATAGCATCCTAAGACTGGAGTTTCGTCCTTATTATGGACTCCTCAGTTAGGAATAGCCAATGATCGAGCCGGACGCAAAAATGGGAACCAATGGGGGGAGGGGGAGAACTTCGAGATGAAAGAATATTCAAGTTATGAGGTCTCGAGTTATCAAGACTTGACTGTAGTTAGGAATAATTTTTCAGTACTTTTAGTTTTTTGAGTGGCAACATTTTGATGGCCGACACCAGCTGAATAATGGGGAGTAGAAACATGGTCATTTCAAAGTAAGTCTACTGTAGTTTTATATCAGTTTGAATATTTGTGCTGTTTTATTTTGAAAAAGAGTGATCGTATTTTCATTTTGTTCCTCATTTTTAGTATTTCCCGGCAGTACAAGTTACATCCTTTTAAAAACTACGATACACTAGACAAATACATAGATCGATACCGTCAATCTTATAACCCCTCTTTTCTTGTGTAGCGGGTTTAAAAGTACCTCTACATACTAAACAAAAGATAGCACATAAAAAATCTCATGTTTTTTTGCTCAGAACTACTTTTGTTTAAAATGTCCTGAGCGTGGCGTCACGTGTGGGACAACTTTAATTACCTTATAACTAATAACTAAATTGAAATTTTTTCAGATGGTTTTCAGAAATGCTTACACATATTAAGGTGACTTACAATCTGTAACCATTTCCAGTTTCAGTTAGTGGTAACTTTAAAATATGCAACTTTTATGTCACGTGTGAGACATCAATTTACATTAAGTTAAACATGTAACAAAACAACTTGTGCTGCAGTAAAATACTGAAAATAAGGCATAAAATGAAACAGACACTCACCCTTTCTTAAAATAAAAAATTCAGAGATATCCGACTTAATATGAAAACGAAGTAAAAGCGCATTGAAACTAGAATGTTACTCTCAGCTGGTATAAGCCATCTTTGAAGCCCTGCTGCCACTCAAAAACGAAAATACTGGAAAATTATACCTGGATCTATGTGATTTGAAGTTTCAAAAATAAACTTAGTACCTTGAATCCTTTCAAAAAAAATTTTTTGTCAGGTTGTGAAATGTCTGGTTTTCCATGGAATCGCCCTATTATATTTAGACACGAGAAAAACTGCTTTAGTTCTAAAGAATCAATTTCAAGATAATAATAGAAATAATTAGGGCAGTCAAAAATCAAGTTTTTTACACTTTTGATTTTCCCATGAAAAAAAATGCTCTATAAAAAATGGATGCATCTTTCTTGTATATTACAAATAAGCTACGCGCAACAAGTAGTGACGATGAGTAGCTGTATCAAACATTTTCCTAGTAAAAGTGCTGTATTTTCAGGATTGGAAAGCAGAGTGTATTTTGCAATGACTCGTTTATCCAACCACTCCTTCAATACAGTAATATGTAGGTCCGCCAACAAAAGGGACACAACTCAAAAAGCAACAAAGAAACTCGTGCTTTTACGTATGGGCGATTCTCTGTAAACTGCTAATTGGCTGTCCGGACTGAGTATTTTAAAAATAATAAAGTACAATAAAGTAATTATCGCTCTCAATACAAGTAAAGCATTCATACTTTGTGGCTCAATTGTATTTGGAGTGATAACAATTTAATTTTTTTTCTAGAAATTATCCAAGCACCAAAAACACAGTCCCCTGGCTGTCCCAATCCCATAGTATTTATATAGTATTTCAAAGTATAGTATTTCAGTGTTTATATATAGTACTAGCTGTACCCGCCCGGCGTTGCCCGTGCATTTAGAAAATGCAGATAAGTGAATAGCGCAGGAATAGTAGTGTGTATAGCAACAAATCACAATAGTAGCAATTTCTAGTGTAGACAAAAAATAGCTTACTTATTGTAAGTATGTATGTATAGTAGAATGTGTATATTGTATGTATGTAAGAATGTTGTAAATGCGTGAAATAAGCATGGAGCGCTGTGAACGATGAGGGAATATAAAAATAACAAAAGGCAAACATTATTTTTAAGTTATTATAATTTATTCCTTAAAATTATATATCATTAAACTATTACGACAGTAACACTATTAAACAATATCAATCTCTTAATGCTATAGCGTGAACAATATTTTTTGTTAGTCCATCTTTAGCTAACACAAATAAACTGGATGGTTTACCCACTCGAGAGCATGCCACGTATAAATTGTCCGTGTGAAAAACATGGTGTTCTCAAATCTAAGCCACAAACAGACATCGTTTGACCTTGGGATTTGTTGATAGTCATTGCAAATGCCAATCTAATCGGAAACTGAATACGTTTGAATTGAATTGGCACATCTGTAGGTATAATAGGAATCCGTGGTATGAGTATATTTTCACCTCTGAACTTGCCATTTAAAATCCTGGCTTCGATCACGTTTTTCATTAATTTTTGAATGACTAATCGCGTACCGTTGCACAGCCGGGGCGGGTTCAAATTACGAAGCAAGATATTTGGAGATCCAACCTTTATTTTTTAAAAATTTGTGTCACTTTAATGGTCGTTCATACCCCCCCCCCCCTCTCGCAGTGAAAAAAAAAAAAACATTACACAGCAGATTTTGCCTAATAACTCAAAACTTTTGGTCACAACCAATATGAAAATCACAAAAAATAGTTACTTTAATTTTTAACATATATTTATCTTCTTCAGAATTTTTGACTTTTAATTTTACCTTGAATTTAACGTAAATGCAAGGTATAAAATACAGAATTTTATAAAGGTACAAAAATTAACATAATATAATTGATAGTGTATATAATTTTTGAAAAAATAATATAAGTGCCGCAAATCAAAAACCATTCATTGCCACAATCGATTCAAAGCCCCCAAAAATGGCGCAAACGTCCATAAGAAAATTCTACAGCATCGAAGGACACCATTGCCAATTTTAACAAAGATCCGACCAAAACTGTCATTTTGTACCATAAAAAAATATGGGGTAGATCCCCATGAGGGGATGTACCTGCATAAGGACATTACAATCATTAAAATCATTCAAAAAAAAAAAAAAAAAAAAAAAACATGCAGCTGTTCGAAAAAATCCTTGCGGGCCTGGATTCGATCTCATTCCATCAGGAACTTCAACCTGACGCGCAGAACCACTTGATCATCGGGTCGCTCGTTGAAGTAAGGATTTACGATAACACATATTGTATTGGCGAGCAGCGATCTCGAGAAGAAGTTTTATAAATATTTTTTAAAAAAAATTCTAATTCAAAAATCGAAAATCGGGCTTCGAGGTCTGGTGGCCAGCCCCTTTGTGCTACCGTGTAAAAAATTCCAGGTCCCTGCGTGCGATAGATTTGGCTAGATAGCTCGGTCAGACAAATGGACAGACAGGCAGACAGACAGACAGACAGACAGACACATTACACTTGCTTTTATTATTATAGATTTCAAAAAACGTATTAAGAGCAAGAATCTGAGAGAGTGTCACGCCTGTGATTCATGACCTCTCAGATTTTCTCCCAAAAATTACCAAATGTTTATTATCTTAATGAAAGACCAAATCCAGAATGTTTTGCTCTAAAGTTGAGTTGTTTAGTTTTTATGGACCCCTAAAGATGAAGGTGCGGCATCAAAATTAAGCGGATTTTCAAGACATGGAAGTTACCGTGAGCCAAAACTCTTACCAGGAACTGTTTAACTCCAATTTTCTTTTTGTATATGGAATATAGAAGGTGGAAACTTTACAAAATGAATGTTAAATTTGTGGTAAATTGTTGCTGTAAGGTCAGTGAAGGCCCTCGAAACAAGGCATTTTTGACGTTTTTTTGCGTTTTTGAGGTCCAAAAACAGTTTACATTTTAGTTGGCACGGCAAAAGTAGTGTCATTTGAAAGACCAGTGTAAGCACTTTAAAATAATGTATAAATAACCGAGGAAAGTTCAACGTGCTTTTAGTTGCGCAAGGCCGAAATATGAAAAATGTCATATTTTACCGATATTTAAACGGTCATATTTTCCTCTGCCAACAACATATTGAAATATTTTTTTTTTGCCAATGTCATACTCTATTCTTTGTCTTAACAGAACAGTTGAGTCCTTTGAGGCGAAATGTGAAAAATTTTTTTACAAAAAATGTATTTTTTTCTGTGTATTTTTTGTAAAAAAAAAATTCACATTTCGCCTCAAAGTACTCAACTGTTCTGTTAAGACAAAGAATAGAGCATGACATTGGCAAAAAAAAAATATTTCAATATGTTGTTGGCAGAGGAAGTTATGACCGTTTGAATATCGGTAAAATATGACATTTTTCATATTTCGGCCTTACGCAACTAAAAGCACGTTGAGATTTCCTCGGTTATTTATACATTATTTTAAAGTGCTTACACTGGTCTTTCAAACGACACTATTTTTGCCGTGCCAACTGAAATGTACAAGCTGTTTTTGGACCTCAAAAACGCTAAAAAACGTCAAAAATGCCCTGTTTTGAGGGCCTTCACTGACCTTACGGCAACAACTTACTACAAATTTAACATTCATTTTGTAAAGTTTCAACCTTCTATATTCCATATACAAAAAGAAAATTGCAGTTAAACAGTTCCTGGTAAGAGTTTTGGCTCACAGCAATTTCCATGTCTTGAAAATCCGCTTAATTTTTGATGCCGCACCTTCAACTTTAGGGTTCCATAAAAACTAAACAACTCAACTTTAGAGCAAAACATTCTAGATTTGGTCTATCAATAAGATAATAAACATTTGGTAATTTTTGGGAGAAAATCTGAGAGGTCATGAATCACCTCATAGTGCTAGGTTCGACAGTTTTTCAGATTCTTGCTCTTAACACAACATAAATTTAGCAATTAATATCTAAAAATAGAATAATGCAGCTATATTTTTCTAATGAAATAAGGTATAATTATACGTATTTCTAAAACTTAAAATTGTCATGTAAATTCTGTCCAGAGTTTTTTCAAACAGTTCCCTGCAACAAATTCAAAGCTGTAATCCGAAAAATCTATAACTTTTGCAAATTCTTTTTGGCATGAAGTTTAAAGTAATCAGTGTGAATTTGCCGAAATCGCCGAGAACGGTGTTGAAACACTGCTTTGCTTAGTTTTAGAGCCACATTTGTGATGAAAGTATGCATCAGGGTCGTTGTGAAAACAGTCCTCTTAGAAGTGATTTTATTAATGTCAATTAATTTAATTATAAAACATATAAGTTATTATGTCCACGATTTGTGCCTAAATTTATAGGTAGTCTCATAACTAAGTATGCTCCAATAGTTTTGCAGATATTACGCAACAAAGAGCAAAAACACAGTCCCCTGCCTAGTTATACTAGGCGGGGAATTTACCCCCCAACAAAATTTATCAGAAAGACGCAAGCTTCAATTGGCCCTCTTTCAAACCAAAGTAATAGATTCATTTTCTGAGCAATAGTATTATAATTATACGAACATTTCAAAAAACCGTGCCCGGACAGATTTCGTGTGAAAAATGACTAGTTCACAGAGAATCGCCCATATATCAGCCATAACTTTACCAACACTAATTCACTGTGAGCATATGGATGTATCACACGCAAATCTAGTATACCATGTAAATAAAGGGTAAATTCCGAGCGTAGTGGATACGAACATAAGTAAAAACCGATGCGTTATTTTTCAACAGCAGCAAAGGT
>JAXGGA010021188.1:0-17005 GCA_038373865.1 Uloborus plumipes | reverse complement strand
CAACGTTGAAAAACACAAATGTGAAAAAATACTGCAAGCACATGTTTTGGCGCTACAAGGAACAGCTTTTTCAATACAAAAAGTTTGAGCTTATGGACACAAAGACATCCGACGAAATATTTTTGTCGCATATTTCTGCATCCAGAAACTTACATTTTTGTATTGAAAAAGGCGCCCCTTGTAAGGCCGAAACACGTGTCTGCAGTATTCCTGCGCATTTGTGCTTTTTTCAACAATGAATTTTCGTTATGTTTTTGAGCACAAAGGTGTTTATTAGTAAAATATTAGCAAAAACGCATGTAGGTGGCGCTAACTGAAAAAGGCGACTATGAAAGTAGAAACCTGCGGAGCGCCGCGAAGGGGGTCTTGAGGTTTCCCCTCTCAAAAATTTGATTTTAAAACGTATTAACCCTAATATGATAGCTTATATGTCCCTTCAAATCTTGTTATGTCCAAATTCTCAACTGCTTAAAGGTAAATTTTGGCTGCGCTAGTACCTGGAGCTTACTGGAAAATCGTCAAAATCTTCAAGGAACGAATAAATGTGCACAAGTAAAAGTGACTTAAATTTATTTAAAAAAAATTCAAAATAATTATTAGAGAAAGAAAGTAGGGTGAGTTCTGGTAAGTGCGTACCCTTTTTTGCAAAGTTCATGTTCTCAGGGATGCTGCTCTGTTGAAAAATCTTGTACACTCACAATTTTTTTTTAGTTTTCTTTCCAGATCCTTTACTAAGATTTTCAAGCATATAATATGTCAAATAAACCATAAGCATAGGTTTTGTGACCTGGTTTATGACACGTATTCTAAGGTACGCACTTTCCCTACCTAGCGGGGTAAGTGCGTCCACCTTAAATTATGTGAATATGAGCAGTAAAAAACTTCTGGCACATATGAAATATGTTAGGTAGTTGCCTTGGGATAATTCCTAATACTAGAGATCAGCACTTGCTTGCATGGATGAAACGCAATCAGTGATATTCCACGTGTCTTGCGAACAACTGTGATTTGAAGACTGAGAGATTTGTGTTTGTGATTCTTCCTCTGTCCTTTTAATAAGACCAAGTGAGCAAATGTAAGTTGTTTTTATTTAGTAATAATCACTCATAGTCTGCATAGTTTATTTTGGTTAAATACAGGGTGCGGCAAAAAAACCCGGACAAAGTTTGCCACGTCCTGACACCAACATGTTTTACCATATACAGCTAATTATTTTTTTAAAAGATCCTACATGTTTTCCTGCATTGAGGAGTGCAGTGTCGATTTTGTATTCATCAATGTTGTTTCGTTTGTAGAATGGCAGAAAGATGCGTAGATGTTTTTTTACTGTTTCGAGCTGGTAAACGTCAATTCGTTTGCTCAAAATTCCTCGACAGGCTATTTTTGATGCAATTGGCCGGTACAAAGTGCTTAGTCATGACTTACGGCGTCCAGAAAACTGAAGAAAACTGACCGTGAACACATTTTCCAACCGTAGGCTCATCAAGAAGCCAGTGCAGCGAAATTTGAGGATCTCCATTCAAAAAACCGCTCGTAAGATCGACTCAGCAACCGATCAGTTCGGCGAATAGCTAAACAAGAACTCAAACTGAAGCCTTACAAGCTCCTAAAAGTGCAACTTCTCACTGAAGAGAAAAAGCGCGTAAGACTTCAAACATGTCGCCAGCTCAAACGTCGGGCCGCAGGTGAGAGATGGAGGCGCATCCTCTTCACAGATGAGAAGCTGTTCACTGTTGAACAGGCGCATAACCGCCAAAACGACAGAATCTGGTTCACTGAAGCTCCTGGCACATCGGCTATCGTCAAACACTACCAAAATCCACAATCGGGGATGGTCTGGGGAGGAATTTGCGACAGCGGCAAAACTCCTCTTGTTTTTGTGGATTAAGGGGTCAAAATCAACCAAGAAGTGTATCGCCGCAACATTTTTCAGGCCGTCGTACTTCTGTGAGCCCAGCAGCACTTTGGTGATGAGGATTGGATGTTCCAGAAGGACTCAGCGCCGGCTCACAGGACAAAAACGACTCAGGACTTGTGCCGGACCCATTTTTCAGACTTCATCTCCTCTACGGAATGCCCCCTACTCGCCGGATCTGAATCCCATGGATTACAGGGTGTGGTCCAGTTTGGAGGCCAGGGCCTGTGCTAAGCCCCACAAAAGCTCGGAATCGCTGAAGCAGTCGCTTCTTTGAGAATGAGCCCGATTGTCGCTGGAAGAGCTGCGGCCCATCACAGAAAATTTCAAGTTACGTTTGGATCTGTATATCACCGCTGAAGGAAGCAACTTCGAAACCAGCTGAGTATATTATTGTTAGAAGTCTATGTTAACATTATTAATTGTTGTTTTGCTAAATTTCTTTTATTTAATAAAATTATCACAATAAATCTTTGTCCGGGTTTTTCTGCCGCACCCTGTACATTAATCAGTCTGTGTTTAAGCCAGGGTTCGCACTTACCCCTTCTTAAATGTAAGATGAGACATGTGCGTCCAATAGCTTTGTTGTAAGTGCGTACCCCTGTGATTTTCTTTAATTCTATTTGTATGGTAGATCGTTAGGTGACCTGAGTGAACAATTCGATTTTTTCTGTTTTTTTTTTTTTTTTGAATAAATACGGTTTTAAAATATTTTCTTATTAGAATAGGCAGCAGTAAGAAAAAACACAAAATAAGGAGCAAAAAAAAAAAAAAAAGAGAATAATTGATCATGATGTGATACTTGTACTTTTTTTTTTCTTGTACAATGTACATTCAAATAGTTTTTCACAAGGTGTTCTTTAATTTTCTTAAATATAATTTATTCATTACTCCACCTTCGTTTTTTGAATCAGTTGGTTCCTTATTTAGTGTTTCACTTAATTTCATTGCTTCATTTGTCATTCTGGTTTAAATTAAGTATTGCCCATGACCGCTATTTTCAACGAAAAATTTACTAACTGATATCTAAAAGCCAATATATTTCAGAGGTAATGAATAAAATTGAAATCTTATGCCGCATTCAATGTTAATATAAATACTTGATGAAAATGACGTCGGATTTATATTCGGTTTATAAAAGGGTTATAAGCAAAATTAAAGGTGAATTACGAGAGTCGGATTTTCCACGTAATGGTACACACTTGCCTCATCATAATGGTACGCACTTGCTCCACATAATAGTACGCATATGCCTCATGATAGTGGTACGCACTTGCCCCATCATAATGGTACGCACTTACCCCCACCTTACTTTAAAGAAAGGGAAAGTGCGTACCGTCATATAAACAAATTTTAGTTAGAGTATTTGATCAAAATACCCCATGTATATTATTAGTAACTATTACTTAAAAGAAACAACTTGCATTTCTTGACTACAATTGCTTGGTATGACTACAAGAGAAACTGAAACAAAACCTTCTCAATCTTTACTTAAGAGTTTTTTTGAAGACATTTAAGTTATCCCTGATTGTGCTTCGTCTATTGAATCCAGGCCTGAATTCTACCTATTGAAATTATCATTAGACAGTTATCTAACATAGTAGATGTGTTGCAGAAGCCATTTCAAGACAGTGTTCATATAATTCCCAGTGGACGCACTTACCCCGTGGACGCACTTACCAGAACTCACCCTACTATTATATTTAAGTTTGAAGTAGTTTTCCTTTACTGAATTGACAGGCAAAGTACATAAGTTTGAAGCAAGAAAAAAAATTATATTATCCATTGCATATTTAAAAGTAAGTCATAAATTACTACCTTATTTAAAAGAGGAATGGAGTTACTTTTGCAACGGTAATAATAACAGCAACAATTCGCGCAAATACTCTGCATTTCATTTAAAATGGTTATACTTCAATTTCCAAAATAGTTCTACTAAAATTAAAATAAAAAACATATGTTACGCATTAATTTCATATTACTGTAGAAGGAAAATGTTTGCTATAACAGCTGGAAAACTATATTAGTAAGATGATGTTAGATTGCAATATAATGGAGATAAAAGTGCTGTTCCATATTCAGTACCTTCCAAAACTTAAATTTTTTCTCAACCCTGCACATTTTCGAACTTTTTCTCGCATTCCTTTTAGAAGAATTTGTTCCGCTACTGATCAATTACGACAAATATTTAGCTTCATAAAGTTTCCCCTCCAAAATTCCTATAAATATCCGAAACCACTCAACTAACAATCACCTAAGAAAAATTAACTAAGCGAGAGAGAGAGATAGAAGGAGGACTCTTTCCGCGTTAATTCATCATTAATTTGCGGTAGTTATTTGCTTGTATCGGAATTTAGTGCCATAAGTAGGTGAACCTTAATGGAGACTCTAGGCTCTTTATTTTCTCTTAATAGTTTTCTTTATCAGAGCTCAGAAAGGAGGGAAAGAAACACTCCATTACAGAGCGAACAATCCATCGTTATTATTGACCGTGACACTGTCAGTCAGACTGAGGTTTCAGTATAAATCAGGAATTTAATTCTTAATTACTATAAATCTCCATTACTATTGATTTTTTCACTGTTTTTATGATTTAGTATATTAATATGGGGAAGGGTAGAACAAGCAGGCCACTTGGCATGTTTGTAGAATTTTATGAAATGAACTTTCAATTTCGGGATGGTTGCAATAACATGAATTTACTTTAAGAACAGTTCGTTGTCTGAAGCCTTATACAAAAGTCTTGAAACAAAGAAATATAAATATATTGAATTATTTTAAATTAGAATTATCTATCTTCTCTATTAATAATAAAGCTGAAGGTGGGTCTGTCTTTCTTTCCTTCTTTCCTTCTTTCTTTCTTTCTTTCTTTCTTTCTGTCACGCGCCTAGCTCCAAAACCGTTCGGCCGATTTTCATAAATAGGCATGAAATTAGTTCGTAGCACGGGGGTATGCGTCTCAAAGCGTTTTTTCGAAAATTCGATTTTGTTCTTTTTCTATTCTAAGTTCGAGCTCATTTTTCACATAAATGTGATGAAATGGGGAAGATATATTTCATATACATCTTCCAATTTTATGTCATTAGAAAGCTTAGAATTTTCTGCTAAAAATGATATCAATTAGAATTTTCTACGAGCATTAGAAGAGCTGTAATAATTGTTTTTAGAATCCCGGAAATTCAAGGCTTAACCTGAGCAAAGCAAGCCAAACGATTCTTAAATGGTTAAGCACGAGAATAAAATTTGAAAATAGAGATAAAATGAATTGTTTTATCAACGGAAATTAACTTTTCATGTTGTTACCATGGTTACGTTTTTATACCTTTTTTGTTTCGTTCTTGTTCCCTTAATGATTTTCAAATTGTATTTGTTTTTGTAGCAATCCAAACTCCTAGCCTTATTAAAATGAGTTATTTAACTGTTGGAAAAAATCGTCTGTTTTTATTTTCTTAGTTTTTAAGGAATTAAAACTCGGTAAGTTATAAAAATAGCGTATAAATTGCAATATTGCAACGTTTTTTTCTAAAATACTTCATTTCGGAAAATGTTTTATATTGTTTTTAAAGCTAGAAAAGAAAACTTCCTTCTTCCTTTAACTCTTTAACCGTCAAGTTATTTTGATGATTTGGGTGCACAAATTGTCAAATTTTTTTATTGCAAAAATCAAATATTTAGCACGAAATAAAATATACTTAGCAGTTAAAAATTGATATTTTGAAGCACATGGGTAAAATATTTAAAGTTTTGTAGCCACTGCATATTTGCTTGAGGCGGCTGCCACTCAACATGGCAGTTGTAAAGTTCGCTTCTATAAAAAAAAATAGTGGAGCATTCTTGTTTTATATTGGAGCATTATTTTCTAAAAAGGAAAAAAAAAATAATTATTTTCTAAAAATGAAAAAAAAAATAATTATTTTCTAAAAAATTAATAAATAAAAGTGAGTACCTTTCAGTAATTCAGTCTTGTATGGTATAACTGGAAACACTTTTCCAAGCACAAACCCGAGAAACAGTCGGGTTTGACAAAGAGATGAAGCCGAAATAAACGTCTCCCGATATATATTCGGGTATAACAATACGATGCACTCAAAAAAAAAAAAAAAAAAAATACTACCCCGAGTAATACTCGGGCGTGACATTTTCGAACACCAGTGCTGTGCCCGAGATTGTCTCGGGCATGACAGTTAAAAGGTTAAACTTTGGTAAGATTTCTGTTGATTTCTGTAAGCAACGAAATTGTTCATATTTTCTCTTTTGGCTTATTTTTATATCATACTTTTAAGGAATTATAGTTGAATTATAACTCAAATAGAGTAATCTTTCTGCAAAATCAATTATTTAACAAATGACCTTTTAATTTCATACCACGGGCAAAGCCATGCGGGTACCGCTAGTGTTTAATAAACAAAAGGACGAATTTTACCTATGGAGTTTCTGTAGTCCCATGAAGGTCGTTAAAAAGAGAGTCAATTGTTTAACATAAAACATATAAAATGGCGAATGCAGTATGAACTTTAGGTTAGAGCTACATAAAAGTTTTACGGACATGAAAATCACTTTAAAAAAAGAATAATAAAACAAGAAGTTCTGTCAAGAACTAAACGAGCCTACTTTCCCGTACATCGACATCGGCATTCTAGCATCTGATCATTATTCTCTTGATTATCTGAGACTGAAAATTATGTCAAACATACCTTTTTAGCACTTAGAGCTGATTTCTAAAAGCAAAATATACCCCTCTCATCAGATAAAATAGACACTTAAAAAGTAAATAAACGAATACATAAAGTTTTGTCGCACCTTTTAAAGAATGTAACTGTTACAGTTCTTCCGTAGAAAAAATCCTCAATCGTTTTCAAAAAAAAAAAATAATAATAATAATAAATAAATAAAAGTACAAAGAGCATTAAAACACATTTTATCAAAGAAAGAAAAAAAAAAGAAAAAAAACCTCGTCCGTTAATAAAATGTCTCGAATTTCACTTTTAATCCGTTGCCAGTTGTTAAATTTAAATAAAGAATAAAATGCCCTCGTGAAGGAAAAATTTTTGTTACAAAAAAAATCGTCTTTCAAAAAAAAAATAACAATAATAAATAAAATAAAACAAATGAATAAATAAACAAAAATCGTCTGCACAGTCAGTCATTTTTTTTCTGAGCCTGAATTTCCGCCACGTTTTCGGAGTCGAAGTCAGAATCAGAGTCCTCATAGAAGATTATTCAGAAAAGTACTTTACAAACATTATTTATCAAAACCATTTTCTTACAAGGTTAGTTTGGAGGAAATCCGACTTTAAGTTCAAGATCAAAACTTAAATTCCCCGTAGGCACTAATGTTAATTTTTTTTTTCTGAACGGTTCAATATTGAACGAAAAATGGTTCAAATCAAAAAGCGAAATATGGGAATGAGCCTCTCCGAGATCTTTCAAACAAAAAAAAGTTTATTCCATTCGGACGGTTCACTCAAAAGTTATTAGGTGGGGAAAGGTTGCTTGAACGGTTCAATGTTGAACGAAAAAATGTTCAAATTGAAATTTTAAATACGGTAATAAAGTATGCTTGCGGAGATCCTTCGAACAAAAAAAAAAGTTTATTTAAATCGGACTGTTCACTCAAAAGTTATTAGGGGTGACAGCTTGCTTGAGCGGTTCAATGTTGAACGAAAAATTGTTCAAATCGGAAATGTAAATACGGGAATGAAGTATCCTTGAGAAGATCTTTCGAACAAAAAAAAGTTTGTTCAAATCGGACTGTTCACTCAAAAGTTATTAGGGGTGACAGCTTGCTTGAGCGGTTCAATGTTGAACGAAAAATTGTTCAAATCGGAAATGTAAATACGGGAATGAAGTATCCTTGAGAAGATCTTTCGAACAAAAAAAAGTTTGTTCAAATCGGTCTGTTCACTCAAAAGTTAGCATCGCGGGACAGGTTGTTTGAACGGTTCAAAGTTGGCCAAAAATTGTTCAAATCGAAAAATCAAATATGGAAATGAGCTGTACTCGCCGAGATCTTTCCAACAAAAAAAAGTTCGTCCAAATCGGAATGTTCATTCAAAAGTTATTAGGGGGGGGGACAGACAGACCGACCGACCGACACACACATAAATTCCCCATCTCAATACCCTACTTTCAAATTTTTAATTTTTCGATATTCATTTTACCTTTTCATTTCTTTTTAACAGACTTCAAAAAAGGAGGAGGTTCTCAATTCAAAAGCGTATACTTTTTTTTTGTTTGTTCGCACATAACATCTGATCTACTGAACCGATTTGAACGATTTTTTTAATCGATAGGAGATGGTGTAACTTAGGTACCATGTACTCATATGACGATATTTGTTCACTAGAAAAAAAGTTATGATCGAAAAACTAACATTTCATGGTCATTTAAAACAATATGTGCAATTGTTAATCCGTATCTCAATGAGCGACCCGATGGTCAAATGGTTATGCGCGTCAGGTTGAAGTTTCTGATGGAATGAGATCGAGTCCAGGTCTGCGAGGATTTTTTTGAACATCTGCATGTTTTTTCTTTTTGAATGATTTAATGATTGCAATGTCCTTATGCAGGTACATCCCCCATGGGGATCTACCCCGTATTTTTTTATAGTTGACAGTTTTGGTCGGATCTTTGTCAAAATTGGCAATGGGGTCCTTCGATGCTGTAGAATGTTCTTATGGACGTTTGCGCCATTTTGGGGGGCTTTGAATCGATTGTGGCAATAAATGGTTTTTGATTTGCGGCACTTATATTATTTTTTCAAGAATCATATACACAATCAATTATGTTAATTTTTGTACCTTTATAAAATTATGTATTTTATACCTTGCATTTACGTCAAATTCAAGAAATCGAAAAACTAAAAGTTCATGTTATTTAAAACAATATGTGCTATCGTAAATCCTTACTGCAATGAGCAGGTGGTTAAACGCGTCGGGTTGAAGTTCCTGATGGAATGAGATCGAGTACAGGTCTGCAAGGATTTTTTTTGAACAGCTGCATGGTTTTTTAACTATATTTTGATTATTTTAAGTGCATTTACACTAAAAAGAATGAAATAAAATATTTTTGGAAAAAAAAAATAGAACCGACTTCAGTTGGAAATTGCTCTAAAAAGTAAAAAATAATTTTTTTCTTTGAACACCATCGAAACTACTTTTAAACATAAGTTTTGAAGTCGGCGCAAAAACAATGTATAGATTCATACGCAACTACAATTCAACTATAAATATAAATTTTAATGGATTCATTTCATTGATTACCACATTCGTGTAATGGTACAAATATTCTGGTTTTAATTTTCAATGGTTTCTCTGAAAAAATGTTGGCAAAATATGGTTAAATATCATTTTACCTATCGTTTTTGCGCCGACTTCAAAACTTATGTTTAAAAGTAGTTTCGATGGTGTTCAAAGAAAAAAATTATTTTTTACTTTTTAGAGCAATTTCCAACTGAAGTCGGTTCTATTTTTTTTTTTTTTTTTAAATATTTTTTGGCTTTTTTTTCGAATTTGGCGCTATTTTTTTTTAACTTGGCGATATTTTTTAGATGCATTAAGCCACTTTTAATACTTTTTTCGTCTTTCTTTTATTTTTAACGGGAAAGTAGGCTAAAAATGACCTAGAAACACTATTTTAATAATTAAACAACTATGCAGCGCACAAATTCGCAAATTTATTATCCGCAAATTACAACTAAATTTCAAATTTGTAAATTACAACATTATTTAATCATTTGTGTTTTGCACAATATGTTTAAAATTCAAGCCGCGTTCTCCCTTCGCCCTGCATAGTTTTTACGTTTAATTGTTTTTTAGCATTCATGTACAGAATGGCTTTTAATGGTTCTGAACATTTAAAATATAAGACCATTTTGCATTTAGCTTAAATGGCAATAAATAAACCAAAGCGCCAAATCAAAATTCTCATCAGAAAACCCAACTGAGCGATGAATCCTTTCGGATCGTATTCCTCATTAATTCCAAGCGGAAATTTGAGCTTGATGCGTGTGGCATTTTTTTATTTTAATAGGAGCTCAATCAATTCAACATCGCTATTTGAATCTTTCATTTAACTAAAATAATGACCGCAATATTTCCATTCATTTGAAAATCTAGGTGCTTTCTTTGTGAATTTTTTTTTCAAAAGTCGAAAGAGTGTGAAAAAATGAAGCAACATTTGACATATTGAGTTAAATGTCACATACTGTCCGTCCGTGAAGCCGCGCCTGACACTCACAGTTTCATTTGAAAAATGGTAGATGGGTTGTGGATGATAACTTTCCGAAGTTTTCAATTTAAAACTTACATTTGCTTTTTCCGACATAGTCAATTGAACAATGTATTTGTAATTATCATCGTTCCACGTTGTTTGATACGGCTCAAAATCCTTTCTACTACTCTTCCCCATTTTGTTTTCTAACCTAACACCCCTATTTTGGTAAGACCATAGAAGACTTGACGCATGCGTAAATGCGCTGAAGGTTTTACCTAAGAAAATCGCGGACAGTATAGCGTCATAACCAAACGGGTTAAGACACACGACAGTGTGTCAGCCAAGTTCGGACATCAGAAACAAAAACGGGCTGCACATCTGCTGGTGTGTATCTTACACAAATCATTTTGCGCTACTTTGACCCCTCTGTTAACAATTAATTGCCTAGCAGAACTGTTTTTAGCCTACTTTCCCGTTAAAAATAAAAGAAAGACGAAAAGTAGCTTATAAATTATTAAAAATAGCTTAATGCATCTAAAAAATATCGCCATGTCCAAAAAATATCGCCAAGTTAAAAAAATAAAAAGGTAAAATGAATATCGAAAAATTAAAAATTTGAAAGTAGGGTATTGAGATGGGGAATTTGTGTGTGTGTCGGTCGGTCGGTCGGTCTGTCTGTCCCCCCCCCCTAATAACTTTTGAATGAACATTCCGATTTGGACAAACTTTTTTTTGTTGGAAAGATCTCGGCGAGTACAGCTCATTCCCATATTTGATTTTTCGATTTGAACAATTTTTGGTTCAACTTTGAACCGTTCAAACAACCTGTCCCGCGATGCTAACTTTTGAGTGAACAGTCCGATTTGAACAAACTTTTTTCTGTTCGAAAGATCTTATCAAGGATACTTCATTCCCATTTCCGATTTGAACAATTTTTCGTTCAACATTGAACCGCTCAAGCAAGCTGTCACCCCTAATAACTTTTGAGTGAACAGTCCGAAAAAAAATGACTGACTGTGCAGACACGATTTTTTGTTTATTTATTTCATTTGTTTTATTGAATTTTATTATTATTATTATTATTATTTTTGGCAGACGATTTTTTTTTGTAACAAAAATGTTTCATTCACGAGGGCATTTTATTCTTTATTTATATTAACCAACTGGCAACGGATTAAAAGTGAAATTCGAGACATTTTATCAACGGACGAGTTTTTTTTTTTCTTTTTTTTCTTTCTTTGATAAAATGTGTTTTAATGCTCTTTGTAATTTTAATTTTTTTTTGAAAACGATTGAGGAATTTTTCTACGGAAGAACTCTAACAGTTACATTCTTTAAAAGGTGCGACAAAACTTTATTAATTCATTTATTTACTTTTTATGTGTCTATTTCATCTGATGAGAGGGGTATATTTTGCTTTTAGAAATCAGCTTTAAGTGCTAAAAAGGTATGTTTGACATAATTTTTAGTCTCAGATAATCAAGAGAATAATGATCAGATGCTAGAATGCCGATGTCGATGTACGGGAAAGTAGGCTCGTTTAGTTCTTGACAGAACTTCTTGTTTGAGCATTGTAATTGCGCAGTTCTCATAAGTAACCATGCTTTTTCTTCCTTGCTTCACTGATACCCTGATAAATTTATGTTCGGATACCATTACTAATGGGTGTAACGTTACACAATATCTGAAGCAAGCTATTCCAATTTTTTGAAAGCTTTAATCGTTGGAGGAAAGTTTCACGGACCCTGTTAAAGCTCCAGTTAGTGTTAAAATTACAAGGATAGTATTTGAAGCACATGCGAAGACAAACGTCGCCGCAGTGCTCATACAGTCTTATCAACGTAACCAAGATGTGCCTTAACTGGCCAAGTGGTAAAACGCTCTTGCTTTGTGAGCTGTCTGTACGTGGTATTTTCACGGTTTAGGGATCGATCCTATGTGTGTAATTTAAATAATTTTGAAATTTGTGCTAAGTTGATTGGTAGTAGCAGTATTTTATATTCAAGATTGAATACTCACGAACGAAACATTTCTTAACTATTTGAAGTGAGAAAAGCCTCAGAAAACCGAGCGAAGCAAACAATATCAAATTCAGAATTAACTATCGAGAAGAAAATGAGATGAAGCACTAAATAATGATTTGAATGGAATGAAAGCCTTTTAGAAATTAGGGATTTTATGTGGAAGTTTCAACTAAAATTGGAATAAAAAAAGAACAACCTACCAGATATTTTTTTCTAGTAGGTCTCTTGTTATGCCCAGTGAGGACACAAACACATTGAAAATTTTAACGAAATCGGACGGATAGTTTTTGAGTCTATAAATTTTAAACGCACATTATTGGTGAAAGGGGGGAAGTCCCAAATATTTTGAAAAATATGTAACATCATTTATGGACAGTCCCATACCCTAGTTTTCTTCATCTTCATTCATTTATTAATTATTTCAGTAAATTAACACACTTTCTCAAAAATTCAAATAAAATCTACTTTTAGTATCGACCCCAAAAAAAGCTATTGCAATCATTAATTCATAAAACGAAACTGTTGTTTCTGATTACGACCGAATTAGAAATTCAAAAAAAAAAGTGCCTTTAAAAGTATAAGGCAGTAAGTTTATTTCTGAAACAACATAAAAAGTTGAAAAGTCGTTTTTTTAACCATTTTTATGCAAAGAGCACTTTTTCTTGCTTTTCTTGGCACTTACAGAAGGGGAATGCTCATTATTCGATATCGTGCATTTATTAAGCAATAATGTATTTGTTGTTTTATTTAAGTATTTCTTTTTCAAAAGCTTTCTTGAAAAGTATTTTTGCAACAGCTATACGCAAAATTTACATTTGCATTTGTTAAACTTCTTTCTTATGATTTTACTTCTATACATAACAATGCATTTAGTAAACTTAAAAAATTTAAACCGCTTTTATTGTCTCTTAATAAATAGCGTTATTTCAGTGAACGAAGAAATATGCAATTTTTTTATTGTATGATGTTAGAAGAAAAACTTTAAATTATGCTTATTGTATCTTTTTACTTTATATGATAGGGTTTTTTTTTTCCTTGAAGCAAAACGGTCATTTTTTGCACCATTAAAAGAAATATCATTAGTAATTTTCGAACTTGAAAATTATAGTAATAATGCCTTTTATTTGAAAAATATTTTTCGTACATGTATTTTTCTCAAAATGCTTTATTTAAAACGTGTTTCCTGACCAAAGGTTTTTATGCTTTAAAAGTTGATTTTCAAGTCTTAATTTGAATTACATTTAAACGTATGATAAACTAAAAAGTTCACGTAAAAAGGAAAATGATTTTGGCGGAGTAGGATAAATTTTGATTTTTGAGAGCAACAAAATAAAGACGATCTTTTAAATTAATTTTACATCATGACGTGCTTCATAACATGTTTTTATTTTTAATATTCTGTACTGAATTTTAAGACATTTTAATTAATCAGACGAAAATTAGAGGAACTTATTTGACGTGTATATAAACGATATTTCAAATATTTTCACCGTGAATGAATTTCCCCTGCATTTATTTCTGAGCAGTAAATAAAGAACGATTAGTTTTTAAGGTTTTAAGAAAAATAACACCGTAAGCATGTCAAATTACTTATTTTAAGCAAAGTGAATTTTAACTATAATATATTTTGAAAATTGATGATATAAGTATTTTACCGCGAAAATTGTAACTAATTGCACGAATAACAAGTAAATAAAGTAAAAAGGTAAATAATTCTAAAATTATTTACCATTTTTTTTATGTGTTGCAAGAAGAAAAACCGTTTTATCGGCAGAAATGGAATGAAAATCTGCGTAGCACAGAAAGGGAGTCCGCATTATGTATCTTCAGCTTTTGATACTTTATATAATAGTTACAAACACTTAATTTAATTGCTATATACGTCAAATTGTAACATTATTACTTATTAATAGCTGAAACTATGGAATGATTATATGTATTTTTCTCACGGTTATATTAATTATTATTCTTCATTCCAATTAAAGAATATTATTAACTAAAGATAAACTTTTAACCGAAAAATCAAATAACGATCTAAGATTGTCAACAGATAAGTTTATGAGATTAGTTTTATTGAAAGTGAAGATACAACCACCATGAAAAAACTGCAGGTTAATGTCCTGCTTTCTAATAAACACACTTAAGCTGCTCTTATAAATCAAGTTCATCACCTGAAACTGTTTCCATATTTATAAAATTCTTATTTTTGCTTTCTTTATATGTGCCAAACGTGCATAAAAACATTCTTTAAAAAATAAGTGTTATGTTTAATTTGTGAAATTAAGTAAGGTAAGATTTTGTCAGAGATGTGGAATTTCAACGACTCGGTCAATTTCAGTTCAGGAAAAATTAGCCTTTCTTTATAATGAATATTATGTAGCTCCTTTTTTTTAATTGCCAGAAATTATGCTATTATATGAAACTATTCTATTCTAAGAGATAATTTTATTCTAAGAAATTAATATATTCTTAGAATTTTTTTCTGTTCTAATTATTGGTCTATCGTATACTACTTAACTCTTATACGTTTGGCATACGTGTATCTAGTCCAATACTATCCCATTAAAAACGTTTAATTCATTGTATTGTGGTCTTTTTACTTGTATTTTATTTTAGTTATTTTTTAACATTGTATTTGATTAGCGTTTTGTCCACATGTATTTTCTTTTTTACGCCATTTGTTCCACCTTTGATTCCAGCCGCTCCCCTCCCCCCTGTTTCTTGATTTCTCTTTCTCTTCTTTGTTTCTTATCTCACTTTTTTTACATTTCTATTCAGTTGAACGACATGCATCTGGTCAATTATATAAGTTTTAATTTTCGCTATTTTTTATGGATTTTTTTTTTATTACTGAATTCACGATTTTTAATTTTCTTTACATAGTCACTAAATTTTCGGGAAAGAACAAGCTAAGTGGTAATTAATAAGGCAGATACAAGAAAAATGATAAATATTTGAGAGTTAAAATGGTTTCAATAAATATTTCTCTTGAATATAATCAGATAAAATTATTCTTAGATTTAGTACAGTTCAAATAACAATCAAAATAATTCAATGGTAAACCACTAACCTTTCACCCTATTTCTCTAACTACAAATCTGCTTCACACGCACAAAGTTTATTTCCATGACCTTCATGAATTTTATTCCTCGGATTTTATTCAATTTCAAACTAATTTGCGAGAAAGTTAAATTATCTCCGAACTTTAAAGAAGTTCGCTTCTTCACAGTTCAAACAATAGGGAATTCTTCAATATTCCGACAAACCAATTCCTTGAATTCACGATTCGTTTGTTTTTTGACACCAAACAGAAGATTGGAACAAACTTTCGAATTTCATGCCGAGAATTATTCCTAGTGCGAGATAATCTAGAATGCATTTATCGGAATTAAATTCCAAGGAGTTGCTCGATGTGCATTAACTGAACAAAATAGGAAGATAAATTTCAATCTATGTGAGTTCTCTTTGAACTTAATTTGTTCAATTCTTCCAAATGCTCTTCGAAAGATATTTCTATGAGTGGAATTTAAGAAAAAACTGCTTCATTTTTTTAAAGGGAGGAGGAGGAGAAAAGTGCATTGATTTTTGAAAGTTAACTCTTAAAAATCAATGCTACCAACTGTAAAATATTTCCCTACTGTGAAAAGAAAATGAGCAAAATAAGGCACTGACTTAAGATTACACAAAAATCCATTCTCATTACTTCGCATAAGAACACGTTTTGTTTTATTACTATTTAGAGTAAAAGTGATATGAGTCAAAATCTGTACAGTAAGCAGTGATTTAAAGTCCTTTTTAGGGCCATTATGAGAAAAAGCAGATGTTTTACTTATCACGTGGCATGTTTAATGTTTAACTTCTAAACATGGAATTAGCTAATTTTTGTTCCCAAGAAATCAAACGTATATGTGTGGTTTTTTTGGAAATAATACCTTTTTTATTACGTTTTTTAAATATAACTTTTGAATCAAAATATAAAGCTAGCGGGACAGCATGTCTAATTTTCTGTGGGAGGGCTTAGTGTTTTCTTGGGCTACATTCCCACTAATGTAAAAGAAAGACGTGAAAAGCATAAGAAGTGGCTTAATGCATCTTTAAAATATCGCAAAGCCCAAACGAAAGTCAAAATTAAATGAATAATTAAATAAATATTTAAAAAAAATAAAAATTGAAAAGTAGGATTTTGAGAAAATGTGTGTTTGTCGGTCTGTCTGTCTGTCTGCCCCCCCCCCCATTAACTTTTGAGTGAGCAGTCTGATTCATTTTTTTTTTTTTTTTGTTCGAAAGATCTCGGCGATCGCACTTTCGAACCGGCGGCGAGATTATTCCATATTGAATAAATGTCATGGTATTTTATTCCTTTGGTGCTCTATATTTCAATAAATGTGTGTGGTGTGGCCTTTTGCCACCATAATCCGTATTTTTGAGAGACAATATTAGACAATAAGTTATATCGGTTATATCGGGGCAAAAAGTGTTACTTCGCACTTGCGAAGTTAGAGGGCCCATTGCGCCCATTGTAATGTACTTTGGGATGTGTTTATTCCGGATACATCTTAATACTATTATATATGCGAAAGTTTGTA
This sequence comes from Uloborus plumipes, assembly GCA_038373865.1. Lineage (NCBI taxonomy): Eukaryota > Metazoa > Arthropoda > Arachnida > Araneae > Uloboridae > Uloborus > Uloborus plumipes. Next base: position 266 of record JAXGGA010021188.1, on the reverse strand, counting down.
TGGATGGATGGATGGATGTATCGATGTATGGATGTTTGTTCCTCTTTCCCGCAAAAACTACTGAATGGATTTTAATGAAACTTTTATCATAATGTAGCTTATACATCAGAATAACACATAGGCTATAATTTATAACGATATTCGAAAAAGTTCGTTTGGTAGCGCTTTTTTCATTCCAATTTAAGGTACATTTTTCGCATAAATCCGTGAAGGCTTCCAACAAACTAATTCAGTATTTAGTGCATCATCTCAACTCCCTGTCGATA
>JAXGGA010021187.1:0-17005 GCA_038373865.1 Uloborus plumipes | reverse complement strand
TGTCTCAAGCGCTCGCAGTTTTGAGTGTAGTGATGTTTTTTTAATGCGCTATACAGACAAATAATTGAATATTTCATTTAAAAATATCTGAATAAATAACTTAAGTTTCAAACGCCGATGGTGTGCACTTTATATTATTTTAGAGTGTGTTATTTGACGCATGAATAATACTATAGTTTTGTGTTATTTTATGGAATTTCATTTGATTTTATGTAGATCAATGTACTATTTATCTGTCACAAGAAAATTCATCTTTTTCATTTTAAACGCTTTCATAAATTATATTGATCATTTGTAATACTTTAGAAATATCTTGTGATGTTTTAATCAACTTGATGTTTCGTTATTGACTAGTGATGTTTTCTTTTTTTTTTTTGAAGAGTTAAGGGATTGGTAGTATAAATGACTTTGTCCAAAGCAAATACGTGACGCGCAATGCAACTTTATTTTTAGTGTGTCATTTTAATGTAATGTGCAATTTTTACGTGTTTTAGTTGTTGTTTTGGACATTGAAACTATTCTTCTCTTTATGATGAATTTACCCTCAAAACTACCATTTCAATACATTTGAATACGGTTACTCATCATGTATTGTAATAAAGTTATAATATAATTGGAAAAAACTTTCAATTTTTTATACAAATTGTGTTTGTGTGAAATGATAAGAAGTCTGTGTCACGAATGACTTTTCCCGAGCAGCCCTGTTTTAGGAGCAATTTTGTTACTTATTTTCACCATTTAGCAATTACTTAATGCAACTAATTACCATTTATTAACCCTCTTAGAAGCAAGCCCGAATATATTCGGGTTGGTCTACGAAGTTTTACATTAAGTTTGCACGGTTTTGCAACCAAAAGGCTTAATCAATCCATTCGGATTGATTTTGATCCAAGGTAAACCTTAGGACTTACTTCATACCTATTTTCCTTAAAATGATATATAGTAAACAATATTATTATACATGTTTGTCAATAATAAAAGCTATGGAATGGATTTTCTACAAAAATAAAAATGATTATTTACACTAATAAGCTACTTATGAATTTAATTTTTCCCCTGAGCATCTTTGCACATTTTACAAATTAATAAGTGACTTTTTATTTGAAAGTGTTGAAAGCTTGCCATTAAAATCGTTGTTTCAAGAAATTCAGAATTTTCTTTTTCTAAATTTTCATATTTCAAAAAATATAACAGGAAATGAAAATGTATAAGAAACGTTGACAAACATGATCTCTTGCTCAATAATTCGTTCCAAGTATATTTTTAACTTCTACGAACAAATAGTTCACAAATTGCCTCGTGTATGAGTACTTATATTTTTTATAAATTATTCAAGTAAATACTGCAACAAAAATTTGTTTTTAGATGATCATAAATGCTGTACCTTGACTTCAATAACATGTGTTTGCACAATTTTAAACGAAATTTGACGTCAGTTTCATAAAATACAATGTACAAAAGACTTAAAATGCCTTTGATCTATTGCTAAAAGTTAACCACTTGTTTCAAATATTTACAGTTATTGGAGAAAGAAAAGCTTAGTAAAATGTCCATGCTTCATTCATCAATTTTGTTCACTGATCAATTATGTTTCGTAACTTTGTTTAATGTTTTGCTGATGTTCTGTTCCTGGTTCATTGCTGCAAGAACTGCAACAATTTGAATCAAATTGTACTACAAAAATTACTAATACTCCCAGCAATTAAAAATTAACGACGTTTTGTGTAACGAAATATTTTTTTATATCTTCTAATGTTCATTATTTCCTTTTTTCCCCACTCTATTAATATTCTCAAAAAAGCCATAAGAAATGCGTGACGCAAAAATTCTAACTTCAATTTTAGACGATATGTGGCGCTCCTGTACTGTGTATAGCGTAATAGAGGAAATACATACAGTAGCGTTATAGGTGCAATTTTGTATTTGATGTTGTACTGCTTGAGATGTCTCTCAATTTACGCTTTAATTAAGTGGGTGAATATATACTCTGGTCTTAAGTTTCTGCCTACAGCTCTGAAAGGTTTCGGAAATCATCATGTTTGTATCTGAGCAAAAAACGCAAATTGCTTTTATCCTTGCCTTCATGGCGCTGAATTGCTGGAGCTACGAAACTGGTGAGTACTACTTGTCCATAATATCCCGTGAAAATGCATTTTTAGAAGTGAAACAGTGAAATATTGATACATTTTTCTATGTAGTAGTTTTGAAGGCTATTGTCCTTTAACAGTAATTTATTTCATGTATGATGCAGTCAGATGTAGCATTGTTTATTGAGAAAAAATTGTTTAACCTAGTTATCTAACACATTTATTTATTAATTAGCTTATATGCATACATATATACATATTACTGAACAATTGATAAGTACACATGTACACGTATGTACACAAGTAGATAAACCTTTCTGAAAAATTCATAGCAATAAATCCGCAGTACATTCTTCCGACTGCTTCAAAACAGTGTAAAAAATTGCAGATTTTTTAATCGTTACGTTTTTATTCTTTCATCTTTTAAGTGCTTAAAAAAAAGTATTTTTATCACTAGCATTCAGAAAAATTAATTTAATTAAACATAAGCACAACTGCAACTAAATTATAATGCATATTTTCTAAGTAATGAGTTAAGCATTAATTATTTTAAAGTTATTTGAATTTTTTTATAAAGCGAGTTTATACTCAAATTCAAGAGCACATTTTTAACAATGTTCATTTATTTATTTATTTTTTTTTTTTTTTTTGAATGTATGAGTGTTCCTAATTTTCTGTGTAATTAAATACGCATTCAAACTGAATAATGTTTTAATATTGAGATTAGGTCAGTATGTTATCACTCCGCCGTAAAATTTATAAAATAATATCCAATCAGTCAAAAAAAAAAACAGTATTTTCTTTTAAAGCCAATATAATTATAATAATCCAAAAAAAAAGCAACTTTCTGAACAAGAAAATTAAAATTTTCAATTTCCATAACAAAAGATGGAAAAAAAGCATAACGCATAGCTAAAAGTGTGAACCATTCAGCAAGTTTTTAAAAAATTGTATTAATTTCTTCAAGCTATATAGTTTAAATTTAATATTTTCTCTAGAAAGTATTTTTTGTGACTGATTAATTTTTTTTACGTAAGTTAGGTTTTAGGTTTCCATTTTTGGAATTATTTTCTAATTTTCAACAAATTTATTTGTGTGGCAGTGTGTTATTTTTTTTTATTTATTTATTTATTTATTTTTTTGTGAAAAATGATCTCGTTTATTCCGGCATTATATTTTGTTTGCTTTTAGGTGCTCCAAAGATTCAGCCGTTTGTATTCCCAAATCAAGTTATATCAGGTACCAAAACCAGCGTGGCTTGCACAGCAATATCAGGTGTACCTCCTATGGAGTTCAAATGGTACAAAAACGGGCACCCTTTGAAGATGAACCAGAAAGTCAACGTAAGAACGTACAATGATTTTTCAATGATATTTTTGGAAGATGTTGATCAAAGTTCCAGTGGAAATTATACATGTGAATTATTAGGTCCAACTGGATCAGATTCATATACAACATTTCTTGAAGTAAAAGGTATGTTAACTTCGAAAATTGTTAATTCTATTTTTCAAAAAAAAAAGTACTCATTTTATAGACTAATTTATCTTGTTTGAATTAATCAATTCATTGGCTGATCTTGAATTGGAAAGATTTTCAATTCTTGTAGTTGTTCTGCTTTGCATCATGTGTTAAACAAGATTTTAGCATTTAAAACAAATTAATATTGAAATTTTTGATTCAGTTTAACTTTCGAGATTTTCCTATTTAAGTTGAAAAAAATTACACAATTTCAAAATGTGTATATTAAACTTGTATACACCTTTCTAATTTGTGAAACTTGCATTAAATAATTAATTTTCAGTACTAACACTATAGTTTTTAAGTTACAAAACCATTAATTGCCTTAAGCAAACATTAATTGAAACGCAAATTTCCAGTGGAAGTTACAGGCAAAGTGTACCGAATCACAAGAAATGTTTTCTTCGGTTCTACATTTAAGTACATTTGTTGTAATTTCTTGACTTAGGACTGATTCGTTCAGGATCGCCCCGAACTTACTTTTTAGAAGGAGGAATTTCTTAATTTATGGATGAAACTGAATGATAAAATACCAACATTCACAAATGCGTTTTCATACTAATGCATCATTAAAAATATTCCAATCAAATTTGCCGAATAAGAAAATTTTTGAAAGGTCACACTGACCTCCGTGTCCTCTCATACATGTATCCCACTTCTATATATCTAGAAGTAATGTACTTTCATCTCCAAGAAGAGGTATTTTTCAATAAACTGCATTTAATATTATTTTACATGCAAAAAAAACTTTTTTATTTTCTTTCTTTCTGTTTTTTTTTTTTTCTTGAAAAAAAGAACACAAAGAATAATGTTAGTTCAATCTTCACTGAGGGAGAAAAATTAATATTTTAACTGAAAAACGTTTAATTTTAATTAAGTGTTATTTACTTTTACAAATAACTAACATTTGTAATATCATGTTTTTTCCTCCAATATTAGAACCTCCCAGATGGATTAAACAACCTCAAGACATGGCACTGAACAGCGGCATAAACGTAACCCTGGAATGTTTAGCTGCTGGGCATCCATTGCCAAATGTAACGTGGAAGAAAGCGTCTGATGGTAAGAAATATGTTTAATTATTTCCTGTCGAGAGTTCTTAACAGGTTTACTGCATTACTTATTAAAATTTAGTATCATGTGAATGCAAAAATATAAAAAATGCACAAAAGCTCAAACTAAATTTAAAGTTGGCATCGTGTCCTCTGCAAAAAATAAAGTGTTGTTTTTACAAAATAATACTAACACCAGATGTTTCAATTTAAAACTGTCAATTGCACAGTAATAAACTGTAAAACTAGCTATTTTACAGTTAATTTCTGTAAAACTAGCTATTTTGCAGTTTATTACTGTAAAATTGGTAATTATAGTTTATAACGATAAAATTTTCTACGTTATACTGTAAAAACCACAGTATAATACTGGCAGCAGAGATTCTAGTTTATAACTGTAAAATGCACATTAATAAACTATAAAACTGACATTTTTACAGTTTATTACTGTTAAATTAGCAATTTTAGTTGATTACTGTAAAATTTACTATTAAATTAACTGTATTATACTGTAAAAACATTTTTTGCAATGTAATAACGCGGGAAATTGTAATATGGCCCTTGGATAACTAACGGTTAGTTCACTGTAATGCTATTAACTATACGATTTCAAAAGTTTCCTATAGTTTCTTTTTTTATGTGTTCTTTTATTTGTGCGTGTGTGTTTTTTTTCCTTGTACAACAGTGTCCGCCTTATCTGCAAACTTAATTTGCTTTTTCTCTTTCATTCCTAAAAAATTAAATTATAGAAATTTATGTATAAACTAAACATATCCAATCATACTAAAGCATTTATTATACTAAATGTGGTTCTGTTTTCATATATATACAGTGAAATCTGTGTATAACGATACTCAAGGGACCGAGAAAAAATATCGTTATAGACAGATTATCATTATAGACAGTGTGAGCAAGAGTAGATGGGAGTTGGCTGGGACCAAACCAAAATATCGTAATAGACAGGTTTATCGTTATGTACAGTATCGTTAAGCACAGGTTTCACTGTATATTGCTATTGGTTTTATCTATAGTACTGAAGCAATCGCGCATGCGTTGAATTTCATGACATTTTCTTTGAATTTATACTGTTTGCTTTTACTTTTTAAAGGTATTCGTGAAACATTTGAGGCAGTGCAAGAGCAAAAGCAATTTCCTGGCAAAAGTCTTCTTGAAATAAAAACTGCATCGCCAATAGACGGAGGTTTCTATAAGTGTGTTGCAACTAATGTTATTGAATCTATTGAAACGAATGGCATTTTAGTCACTGTTAGTGGTAAGGTGTTCCAATATTTGCTGGGAAATTATTTGTCATTGTATTCATGATATTAATTTTTTTTGTACTTACGTTGTTTAACATGTTACTGGTTATTCTATTTTCTTAAATGTTACAATTCGGGTTTAAGAAGTATAAGTGCTTATAATTACGAATATTTTATTTCAACTAGCACGTAATTGGAACAGTTAGCGTCGGACTGAATATTGAATTTGCATAATTTGTTCTCCATTGTACAAAATTTTTCTCTTTAATAATGCATTTTTGAAGAAACGTGTAAACTTAAAATGTAGAAATGGTTTGAATGAAAAATACCAGCAAAATATTAGAGTTACTAACTTTTTTCTAGCATCAAAGCAACTGAAAAATGTTAATTTAAAAAACTGAACCGAATAATGACAAAGATAAAAAATGTATAAACAAAGAAAATATTTGTTTTTCTCACGTGAGCAAAACTTCCGATAGTCGAAAAGTCAATTAATTTCGGGTTTCGTTTTTCTATAACATTAAAATATTATTGGAAACATGTGTTTCTTTCATTTGAAAAATTCCTGAGAATGTTTGGAATTGAAATAATCAAAAGAATATTTATTCAATGTGTTAATAACCAGTAAATATATTTTGGGAATCAGGTTTATCATGGTAACGTTTATTTAATGTCGTGATGAGCAACATTCAATTTTTTAGCAAAACTTATTTTTTGAATTCATCAAAATAAGCTTGATGGAATCAAAAATATTGACCATGAATTTTTCGTATCAGGGGGAAAAAATTTCAGTTATTACTGGCTGAAAATTACTTCTTTATTCCGTCTAAACGTTTGTAAAATTGTTGAAAAAAATTTTTTTGCTGTGGGATATGCATTTTGGGCATTGAAATATACATTGATATTTCAATTATACATATTTATTGTGTAGTTTTATTTTCATTCTAATTCGAACTTTTTTTAAACGGATGTTTTAATATAAACCGTAAAGTCGGGTTACTTGGACCCTAGGGTGTTACTTGAGCCCATTACAGTAAAATGATAAAATCAAGGTTTGGTACTTATTAGTTGAAGACTTGCACGTAGTTCCTCGTTTCTCCGCTAGGTAGAAGCACTCTGCAGTTTCTAACGCTGGTACCAAAACCAGATATTATCATTTTACTGTAGGCTCAAGTAACCCCATTGCGGGTTCAAGTAGCCCGACTTTACGGAACTGCACTTAAAAATCTACAACTTGTCATTTTAGTGTGCATTTTAAACAAATGTAGCACTGCTTTTATATTTTTTTTAAATCATTTTTACTGGAAATTTCTCTACGCCCGTTCGTCCTCAAAACATTCAAAAGTTACGCAGCTTTAATGCTCAATACTAGTAAATAAGGACTGTCTCCCCAAGTAGCACACTTCGTTTTTTAAAGGTTGTAAAATGGTTATTAACGTTGTGACAACGGATTAAAAACGTTTATAAGACGTTTAAACTTTTTTGTGCTACCTGGGTCTGATATACCCTTAATATTAGTCACCCTTGATGGGTAAGATTATATTAGAGCGATATTCTGATTAAGTAAAAGACTGTCTGCGTCAACACTCTAACTTACTTAACTTTAACATAGGCTTCCTTGCAAACGTAGTATTTAAAAAAAAGTATAAGTGTGTTTGAATACAAAGGGAGTTAACAAAAGTACAGGTTAAATGAATTAAAAGATAATTTCGGAATAGCAGTAGTAAGTGTGAAAAAGTCTGAAAGTTTGCTTTACTGCTGTAACATACTTACTGCCACGAAAACCGATGTACAGAGAAAATCACTGCCAATGCATTTTTTTATGTTGTTTTTAAAAAGCACAATTTAACATTATTTCATTTTTAGACTAATTTGTTTTTTCATTTTTTCTACATGTATACTATGATATTCTATCTCATCTTTAGCAGATTAACACTTGTTTCGACTTTTAACTTATGGGGAAAACTTGTAGTTTGAGCGTAACGTACTAAAATGAACTAAAAAGCTCAGACAAAAAAGGAAAATAAAAACACATTGAGCTGGAGAACCGACTTTTGAAGTAACTACGTCATTCACCAGTGTAACAGGTAATTTATACATTATCTGCTAATTTTGGTACTGAAATTTTTTCTGCGTCAACTTGCAAAACTCTTATTATAAAATACCTTTATTGTGCGATACATATATTCTGAACTCTAAATTAGTTGTGTTCTACGTTTTTCTCACGTATTTTATTTCAAGGAGAAATGTTTGCTCACTAATCCCTATTAAAAAATAATATATTCTATCTAATAATATATTCTTCCTTTTAATTTTTCCCCTTCAGACCTGGTGTCCGGTATACCGGACATCAGCTTTAAACAGCTGCTAGTCATTTAATAATTGATTAAATTAGTTTATTTTATTTTATTTTTTTTTTTTTTTGTAGTTAATTCTTGACATTCTGTATATTATCATATGTACAAAAATTTCGAGTTTTGGAATTGGTAACATTCCAAAATATGGATTGGAAGATGGGATGACTTGTGTTGCCAACGATAGATTTTTGTTTCGAATTCGAACTTTTTTTCTGATTTTTTAAAAAATATATAGTCTTTTGTTTATCGTTTTAAATGCTTATATTATGCTTTGTTATTGTTTAGAGAATATTTTACGATAAAGTTTGTGTGATGTTTCATATTTTTTTTTCTGAAATATTAATTTCAAAATATGTATAAATTGGACACGCAATAACTCTTTTAATTTTTTACTCATAGGATTGAAATTGTGTTTGCGAGATGCTCTTAGCCATAGTACTTTGTGTACCAAATAAAAACATTTTTGGCTAACTATTTCATAATTCCGACTGAAGGGGTTAAGGAAATTTTCTTTGTGAATATGTTCATGTAAAATCAATGTAGAAACGCAATCACGTTTTAACCGAGTTGAATTCGTCGTTTCAAACCTCAGATGTTTTTTTTTTTTTTTTTTTTTGTTTAATGGCTCAAGAACAGGGAGTTATAGTATGCCAGTAAACGTGGTTATTGTATACATTAAAACCTCTTCAATCCTGATTTTTTCAACCATTTGAATTTCAAGTGTTTAAACCTTTGTTAGGTCTGAATAATACCTAAAAAAATTGAGATTGATGAAAAATAGATGCTACAATCTTAGATTTTATAATGCATAGTTTTTTTCGTTATAATTTGATTTGAAACCAGATGCAAATAAAAACTTAGAAGGTACACATATGTGTACCTTCAACTGGGACTGAAGAAATTAAATTCTAGATGCTAAATTTGAGTTGACGCAACAGTGCAAACATTTATACTTTTTTGTCTTTTTCCCCATTTTAATTCCTTTCATCAGCACCCCCCCCCCTTTTTTTTCTCGTGTTCTATTTGTGTATTTGATTATGGATTTTTAATCACTCATTTGATTGAAATTCCTAATTAAACCCAATTTAAATCAATCTTGTGTTGAAAGCCTGTGTAGCTACATTTTCTGCCGCTTGGGAATGGAAATTCTGCCGCAAACGAAAGGGTGGGATTGAAATATCTTTAAATATAGTGTAGAAACCAACGTTTACATAGGTATTACATCACTAAATATTGGAGAACCTCGTATGAGATCGTCACAATTTTCGTGAACAGTATATTTGCCAATTCATGGTATAAATACGTTTTACAATTTGAGCTTATAATTAAGTGGTTGTTAATTTCTATATTTCAGTCCCATCTGATTGTGTGTACTTCTTATTTTTTTCACTAGTTTAAAGAACTCTACTGTCATAAAATAATCCTGAATTTAGAAAAACAATGCTAAAGCTTTGAAAAGTGTTGTTTCCCCTTCGCTTAGTCATTGCAATTGACACTCAATTACGAAATATACTCAGCCTATGGTAATACAGTCAAACATCGTTAATTCGAACACGTTTAAAACGAATTACTGCTAAGACAAACTATTTCCAATCCCCGTCTTATGTTTTGAAGTAGCTTCGGATAAGACGAACTGATTTTAATAGTCTCTTGGAATGCGTTTTAACGAGGTTCGACTCTAATAATTTTTCACATTGAATAGATGCAGAGTATTGGTATAATTACAAGTATCAAACTATCTTTTGTAAACAGAAAAGTGGTTCATTTATTCACTTTTGAAAGTAAACTTATTACCTGGCAGTTATCAAACTGTTGCTTCAAGTAAAAGCGATCATCTGATTTCAAAAACGAAAAATCCTACCATATTTTTCTTTTAAGTTTTTAGGTCAAAATAACTTAAGTTTAAGTTAAGTCAATATAATATTAAAATATATTGGAGACCAAAGTAACTTAAGTTTAAGTTAAGTTAAGTCAATATAATATTTCATGTTTTAGTTTGGCAAGTTTTAATCGGAGTTTTCAAAATCGTTTGATGCAATAATTTTTACGAGTCTTGCACGCTTTTTCAATAGCCAAACTTAAGCACCTGAATGTTTGTTTTTTTACAGCAGCGCTACTCTTGCAAAGTAAACCAATGTACAAGAACAAGGGTGGTTTGCATTCCTCTTGTTACGCAATTGCTTTATAAAAAATATACTTTCAATAATTTCGTTAAATCAGATTTTATTTTGAAAAATGAATAGCTTGTAATTACGTTTTACAAAGTTCAATAAAATTCATGTTCAAAAAGAGCATGGAAAAATTAAAACTGTTGTCTGACGTCTTAGCTGAAATGTGTTACAGGAGCTTTTTAATGGATTTTCATAATGCATCGCACTTTCCATCGCAGTTTATGGAGCTACATGTTTCGACATATATTTCAGACCCAATATATAAAAACCAGTGCATTTATTTTAAAACGAAATAATGGGAAAAATATCATTGTCTATATGAGTAAAAGTTTTACCGATGTAGCTTTTCCCAGTTTCTGTTTTGTTTTTAAGTCTTGATATTCGAATAATGTCATGAAAATATATATTTAAGACATGTATTAGTAAAAAGTATATTTATGATATTTGTATGCGCTCTTAAGTATTAAATTGCATTTTTTGCGGGGGGGTGGAGCATTTGTCTGAAATGCAAGTTTTCTGCTCAATAACAAATTCATATCGCATGGTACTTTTCTACTAATTTACTTTTCTCTTTGACAACAATTTTTGCTTATTTTAAATAGCTTTTAATGTATTGATATTGAATCAATAACAACTCGCTCTCAAAATGTTGTCTTTTTCAATCATATTTCATAGAATTGGTGCTCTTTTTGAGAGTATTGAAATGCTTTTAAAAAATATAACAAATTTGAAGAAAACAGCAGTAGTCGTTTAACGCAATAAATGTAATAACGTAAAGAATATTCTTTTAATTATTGTGTTACAAAATTTATTTTATTTTCGCATACAACCAAAAAAAAGGAGAAGAAAAAAGTTGAGCATCTTCGAAAATATTTGTTTGTTTAATACACCGTCTATTTTCTCTCCGATTGTTGAATTTATTGCATTTAGTAACTAGAATATTTTGCTTTGTTCGTGTAAAATAAGAGACGATATTTTACCCCACGTTTGGACATTTATTTCTTATTTTTCCATAATGACGCAACACTTTACCTATTTTGTTTCGCAATTTTCTTTTAAATACGAGTATATGTAGAAAATTACTTACGCAGTAAACTTCTAATCCGAATTTACATCATTGATTCTCAAATTTTTGTATTTCGCTCAACTTTTTTTGCTAGTACGTTTGTAAAAAAAAGGATAAAATATTTCAAAGGTATTATAGCTTTCGTACCTTAAGATAACATGAATTATTATTGCTTTTTCGCTCATTCTTGTATAAAAAGAAATAAATTTATCGCAGCAGTAGAATATGTCTAACTAAAAATGTAATCTCTGATTCAATATTTATTTTAAATGCTACGGTATTTATATTCTAGCAGGAATTGGAATCCATTTTATTTGGGATCTGCAATAAATCCTTACAATTACTAGTCGTTATTCACCCAATTCTTACTCATACTGTATTTAGTTTTTCGTGATACATCATTTCAGGTAAAAATTATTAATAAATGAAATGTTTTAGATTTAAAAAAAAAAAGAAAAGTGTTCATTTATAAACTCTATATTATAGTACATATTATAAATAAAACTGAGCTTTTTTTGCTCCAACAACAATATTTTTCAATGCTTCTAGAATGTTTCACAATTTTTTCTGTTTACATTATTTAAATTCTCGGTTGGGAAACAGTTCATTTTTGTGTTATTAGTATCAACTTAAGGACGTTTTGGAAAAAAAAGTTCAAAAGTTATTTAATAATAATGTGATATCCGTTTTAAAGCTTCAAAGACACTTTTAAAATTGATTATATAAATATGAATTAGTTTTTATGTATGAATAATTTCATCCACGCAAAATATAGTATTTTATGAATTTTGTTTTCGTTTCCTGACAACATGTGGCGCTCTCGTCTCATCCAAGACCATATTCTGACAACTTCCATAAGCGTCCTCTTTTCAATACTAATGTTCTAGTGAAAGGCACAGACCTACTAACTACTGATCTTATTGTGAGATTGTGATATTTAATAATATTATTATGATCAATGTCATAAAATACGCTTTAGTGCTTAGATTGATTCTGCATTATGGAGCAGCATATCAAACAGGTAAGATACACTTTTGATGACTTTAAATTTTTCTGATTTCTATGCTGTAAAATGTTTTCAACTGCTCTCTTTTGCTTTTCTTTTGTATTTCCTCTGTGTACCTAGACGTAGATAGTCTTCTTTAACAAGTGATATGTTAAGGAAAAAAATTAAACAATTGATTTGATATACACGAGTATTAATTCAATACTTTGCGATTTATGATAGGCTTACTAATGTTACATTTTAATTGGTTTGTTTTGAAAATTTCGATATGAGCATCCAATTTCACAATTGGAATGTTAATAACATTACAAAAAAATACACAAAAGACTCCATTACTTATTCAGAAACGATTCAGTCATGATGTATTTCTTACCAAAAGTTATTAAAATATTTATGAAAATTATAATACAAAGGTTATTGTTTTTGCCATTGTATATATATTTTTTTTTTTTGATAAGCTTTCTCCCATAATTTCCTTCAGAATCATTTTAAAATGCCTAAATTTCCTCTTGAAATTCTTATTTTATTTCAATTAGTATCAGTTTAAGATCAGTTAGTATTACATTATATTTTGCATCATAGCATTATTCTTTATAACTGAATTTTGCGTAACATTAAAACTAAAAGAAACTTAACCTATTATCAGAAATCCACTTCTTCCTTGTTCAAGTTACTAACTCACTAAAATAATAACTACACACTTATCTGTTATGTTCATTTCCTTTAAGATTTTGAATTATTTTAACAACAGAGAAAAACTTTTTAGAAATACGTTCTACCTTTTATTACGCTAAACAGAAAAGATTGAATTGCAAAAATAATTGGAAATGTTACATAATAATCAAATGATAATTAATAAATGTATTATTTTGCTCTGACTGCAAAACTTATGTGTTTAGTCAAATTTTTCTTGCAAAATAAACAGTTCATAGTTTATATCAGCATACATTTATGAAGCAGTGAGTAACCGCCCCTAAGCAAGCTCTGCCTAAAAAATTTACGAGTTGTACCGTACCAAGTGCGGTCGCTCGCTGGTATTCTAATTTCACATTAGCTACCAGTTTTTTTCGCTCTCTTTGCTTTATAAGAGGATTTTTGCCTCCAACTCGACTACTTTCGTATTCCATGCTGATGAGAGCATAATAAGCTCGAAACAGCTATCCATGGATCGAAATAGCCGAGTTGGCGGTGTATTGCATACATTTATGAGTTGGACATTTCTGGAAGGAATGGAATTGGACATTTCTGATTACCATATTTACGACGTTATTTCCTAAAAAGTAGCACCCACCTTTAAACATTGAACTGTCTGTAGATCTAAATATGTACTTGATGAAAAAGTGTGTATCTGTAATAATTTACTTATTTCTTCATTTAATTACGTCACGCTTTAATGTCAATACTTAAAGAAGAAAGTAAGAATTGTGCCTACTATGCTACAGATTTTTCTTTTTTGTTTGTGCATAAACAAACTCGTTGTTTTTTTAATTTTCCAGAACTTCCTCAGATTCAAAAGATAATGTTCCCAGACCAAGTTATTACAGGAAAAAGAACGAGTGCCACGTGCACTGCCATCTCTGGAACACCTCCAATGGATTTTAAATGGTTCAGAAATGGTCACCAAGTGCAGCAAAACCAACAGTTTACAATTAAAACGTCAACTGATTATTCCATTTTGTTCATAGATAACGTTTCTCTATCCACGAGTGGCAATTACACTTGTGAACTCAAAACGCCGATTGGCACAGATCGTTTTACAGCAGTACTAGAAGTAAAAGGTGAGAATACTTTTTAAAAATCATTCTAGCATTCTACACTGTAAAAAAGGAACTGTTGTTTTTACAGTATAATTCTAACAGCCTAAGTTCCAATTTAAATCTGTAATATGCGCAGTAATAAACTGTAAAACTAGCAATTTTACAGTTTATTACTCTAAAGTTAGCAATTTTACAGTTTATTGCCGTAAAATTTAGCTGTATTATACTGTAAAAACAACAGTAGGATACTGGCAGCAGGGGTTCCAATTTGAAACTGTAAAATGCACGGTAATAAATTGTAAAATTAGCAATTTTACAGTTTATTACTGTAAAATCAGCTATTTTACAATTTAGTACTGTAAAATAATCAATTTTACAGTTTGTTACTGTAAAATTACCAGTTTTTACAGTTTGTTACAGTAAAATTACCAGCTTTTACAGTTTGTTACTGTAAAATTACCAATTTTACAGTTTATTACTATAAAATTATCTGTATTATATTGTAAAAACAGCTTTCATTTTTTACAGTGTATGTTGCTGTCAATTATTCAAGTTTTGACGGTAAAATTACGCATGGTTTAGATCTATTACAATGTACTCGTTTCTCAGTTTTATTTTATTTTCAGACCCACCAAAATGGATCAAAGAGCCGACAGACACATACTTATTAGCTGGCGTTAACTTGACTTTAGACTGCGAAGCATCTGGTTTTCCTGTTCCAGTGGTAACATGGAAGAAAGGATCGAATGGTAAGAAAAAAGTTTCTTCTTCTTAAACACTTCATGTGAAGAGGTAAAATTTCTTAGTTTGTTTATTAAATGCTCGAAAATATTTTAATGCAGACAAAATGGGCGAAAAGATTATGGTTATTTAAAGTTACCTATTAATGGCTAGCTATTGCGTTAAATCATGAACTACTTTAGCCTTAAAGTAAATGAAAAATATTAGATTCATGCATATTCTAATCGTTGATTTCCCTCAGAATAAGTTTCTCTTCCATTTGTAAATTTTTCTCTAAGAACTTTTAAAACTATTGATTTTGCTATATTATGTGCTAGGTTTTGGGATTTATAAGTACTTTTTTACAGTAATATAAGTCAAGAGGTGACGTACTTGATTTCCAGAATGTATTAAAGTATCATTACAATAAATACTAATTGGCACATTAGGCATCAAGTGACTAATTGTGTACAAACAAAATATTTTTGGTAAGACAGGAGCATAACTGACCCGGATTTTGGCATGGTGTACATTCACGTAGATAGCGAATAGGCCAACTATTATTCAACACACTTAAAAGTTTGTTCTATGAAACAGTTAATTTATCTCTTCAAATGTTGAATTGACATATTTTTGTAATTTTTTACAAAGCATGTATCAGAACAGGGACGTCATTTCGAATTTTTTCAGGGGGGGCAAAAGGTGCATACACAATGTAAAATTTACCAAAAAGTGACAAAAACCACGCCCACTTATATGCCAATACATTGATTTCCCAAAGTCAGGGGGGGGGCAATTGACCCCCTACCTTCCCCCCTAAATGATTGGGATGTGTCAGAAAGTCATTTTTAGTAATTCAATTATTTGGGTGGTGAAAGCTAGTTAAATTTCCTTATGTCAGTAAATATTGAATGCACGTGTCATGGGGTTATAAAAAAACACTTTTTCTTCGTAATTCCAAAACATAGATGTGAAATTCTAATTTTTAGTTGTTAATTTGACGTTTTTTTAATTTTTAATGCTTCTCAGAAAGTTAAACTTGTACCTTCGATTGGGAAGTTGTTGGAACATATGATAAAAACTCATGATTAAAAATTTAAACTCCTGCTTAATATTTTAAATATTCTTTTTTATCTCTGCACCAACAAATTTTCTAAAATGCGTAACACGCATACTAAAATGCACTAATTTTAAATTTCTCCTTTAACCTAGATAAAGACAATTACGAAGAAGTAGCGCCCCAAAGAAAATTTGAAGGGAAAAGCACTTTGATAATTAAAGAAGCTAAAGAAGAAGATGCAGGTCTTTACTTATGTACAGCTAGTAATGCTATTGCCAGTATTAAAACCAACATCATAGTAATAGCTATAAGTGGTAAGCTATTATGGTTTTACTGTGCTATTTCTCTGAAAGCAATATTTACAAGCCGTGAAACCAGTTTCATAAATTTTTGTTGAAATGTTTGATGTCACATATGGAAGTAATAGCATTCCATGGGCTGTGTTTTAAATTTTTTGACATTTGACATTGATCATTTTTTTTCTTTATTGCATTTAATGTATACACAGTGACTTTTTCGTTATATTGGATTCAGAAAACTTGTAAAACATAATTTGTATCATTATTCAAAAAGAGTCGTATAAATGTTCAAATAAGTTCATTTACTGATACCAAGTGGCGCTTTTGTGTGTTCTTTCAGGTCTTGATTGTGCACGTATGCTTTCTGTAGTGCAATGGGTGCTTGTATATATCCATTACGTTATATTTCAATGCGGTCTACCACGCTTTTCCATCCTACTGTTTACGCTTTTAAAATTTGCGTGTTTCGTTTATTATTTCCTCTGCCTCTACATCCTCTTTTAATACTGTTGAATATAAATTTTTTATTGACGCATTTTGAGCCTGTGGAATTATTATTGTGGAACGAATTACTTAAACCATATGGATAAACACAAATAAGCTTAAAAATAAATACAACGTTAAAAAAAGCACAAATGCGCATTGAAACTTTG